>CM045770.1:10544048-10788355 GCA_025200525.1 Camellia lanceoleosa | reverse complement strand
CCGAGTACTCGGGGCAAGGATCCACCACTTTCAGCTTATCCATCAACCATATCTGGGGAAAGGGATGAAAAATAAGAGAGATAAAAGAATAAAGAGATGTACGTTGAGAGAAAAGTAAGAAAAAGGGTTTGAGAGAAAAAAAAAAAAAAAAAAGAGATTGAATGTCGAGTGATGTAAGGATCATAAATAAAGATGGTAGGAAACAATACCTGGAGAAGTAATGGACTCCCTGCAAATCGAATAGTCTCTCCCCGTTGAAAAGCATCCAAGCCCGTCAAAGTCTCGGCCAACACTAAGCCCATACAACTCTTACCCTCCTTGAGGCATTGGGCTACTTCAATCAGTATAATGCTAACTCCACCGCGACTAAGGGCAAGAAGGAAGTGTGCGAGTAAGCATAAGCAAAGGGCATGTTGACGATAACCTCGCCAAAGGAGGTCGTCTTTGTCACCGGTGATGGAAAACCGACGAATCAAATCTGGAATATCTAGTTCCCCATTATGAGCCAAGGATCGAGCTTCGTATAAGGTAAGCCCACACATTTGTCCTAAAGCTTGAGCATGGCCAAAGTAGGGTTGAAGCATGATTTCTTTATCATGTTGAGATTTCATCAATGCTTGAAATTCTTCGAGTGTCGGACACATCTCTTGTGAACCGAAACGAAATATGTGTGTGATTGGATTCCAGCACCGAGCAGCAGTATGGAGAAATGGAAAGCAAAGTGAAGTGTGGCTTAATGGAAAAAGAGCATTTAGGCCAAAACCTCGAAAGTTCATCTTTTCCAAGCCATCCAAAGTGGTTATCCAGTCTTGGAGCCTATTGGTGGACAACATCTCCATGTTGAGAGCAAAATGTAAACCTTGCTCTTCTGCCAGAAACAAGATTATGGGAGTACCATTTATAGAATTTAGATGGAGTAATGATGAGAGCCTTTAGTGGTGGGTGGGCCAAACATTGTGTCGTAGTTGTGGATTTGTCCTCTTGTGTCCTTTTGTCCTCTTATGTTGTGGTTGTATTTTGAGTCTTGTTTGATTACCAAGCCTTTTGTTTTAGTATGTTCAAGTTGTTTTCATTATGTTTCTTTTGTTATCAAGTTGTAGTTTTTTTATTTTGTCTGGTTGATATTATTATCCAATTCATGAACCAATTCAAGCACAAGTGTTCTTCAAAGATTATCATGCAAATGTTATCCAGTCATCATATGCAAACACAGTACACGATATTTGCAAGAAGAGATCATCCACAATAAAACTTGATAAAACTAGCGGGTCTAACCCCGATCATTGTTTTATAAAATAAAAAACAAAAGAGAAGTCTTTCAAAAAGAAAAGAGTCTATCTGAAGCTAGTGTTTAAACTATAAAGCAAATATAAAAATAAAATAAAATAAAATAAGTGGTTTGGTTCAGTGGTTTGGCTCAGTGGTTGAGGACTAGGAAACTAATATTATAAAAGAAAAAAAAAAATTTATGTCAGTCAGCCCTTGGCTGCCGTCATCCAAGCACATAATGCATATATATATTATATTAGATATATATTATATATTATGTAATATTTATATTATTATATTATACTTTTTTGTTTATAAAAGAGAGAGGCCAGGATGAAAAAGAATGAGGCTAATCAGGAAAGAAAAAGAAGGGGAGTCTGAAGAAAAAAAAAAAAAAAAAGAGAGGAGAAGCCCAGCAAAAGGAAAAGGTGGAAATCAGGTAGAGAAAAAAAAAAGTGGTGCGGGAGAGTTTGGGAAGAGAGAGAGGGAAAATAAAATATTTTCTTTGATATTTTTATTTCCATTTCATCAATACACCATTCAAAAACCGACCACTAAAGCTGTAATTTCAAATTTTGGACTGAGAATTGAGAACACATTCCACAGACTTGAGAGTAATCAAAAGAAAGTTTGTAACTCAGAAAATTCATCATTTTCCCAAAAGTTGAGCTTTCGAAAATTTTCATTTAATTTAAAAATGTGATATAATTTGTTTAAATACTTCATTTACTTCTTTTCATAACTATTTTTTTTTTATCGCTTTAATGGGATGGCTACACCACCTATCTACTGTAATTTAAATATTGTATATAAACTGTTGTAATTTATTACTTGAAATAAGTCACCCCGTCGGATGAATAGTAACCTCCGGCGGTGAATAGTAACTTCCAGCGGTCAATGTACCTCCGGCGGTGAATAGTAACCTCGACGACGAATAGTACCTCCGACAGTGAATAGTAACCTCGGGCGATGAATGGTACCTCTGGTTATTTAATTCTGCTTGCTTTCTATAGCTTAATTTCAGCACTATTGTATGCTATTTAGGAGGCTGTTTAATTTATTTCAATGATTTATGTTTTAAATATCAAGTTTGTTTATACTAACCAATTAATCAATTTTGCATAATCATCTCTGCAACCTCCCTCTATTCTTTGCTTATTTCGATTGAAAAGTTGTGAAAAATTAAGATTGTGGTTCAAGTATAAGAAATGAACTCTTCCATGCTTAATGGTTTAATCTTTTCGGAGGTTCATTACCAAAAGTATAAAACGTTCTATTCTTAATGGTTTAATATCTTTGGAGATTCATTATCAAAGGCATAAAACATTTTATACTTAGGAGGTTCATTACCAAAGGTATAAAACGCTCTATGCTTAATGGTTTAATCTCTTTGGAGATTCACTACCAAAGGCATAAAACGTTTTATGCTTAGGAGGTTCATTACCAAAGGTATAAAACGCTCTATGCTTAATGGTTTAATCTCTTTGGAGATTCACTACCAAAGGCATAAAATGTTTTATGCTTAAGAGATTCATTACCAAAAGTATACAACGTTCTATGCTTTCTGATTTCATCTCTTAGGGGATTTACTACCAAAAGCATAAAAAGTTCTATACTTAATGGTTTAAATTCTTTGGAGGTTCACTACCCTAAATGTATACATGTTCTTATACTAAAGCACAATCTTTTATTTTTCATTTCTCTTTAATCATCAGTGTGTTTACTTTTAAGGGACTAATTGATCCTTGGAAATCACCAACGAAAGTGTCATTATCACTTATTATCAAGTTTGGATTTCAAGTCATTATCACTCTTTTGAGTTTGACTAGTCCTTGTTGCACATCTTGAGTTTGACTTGGAATTCGTTATCGCTTGTTAATAAGTTTGACTCTTCCTTTGTAATTTCCCCCGAAGAAAATTTTCTCGGGTTAAGTTGATGCTTGTTTCTCTTTATTGCATTTTGGACTTAGTGGACGTAAATATCACTTTTGCACAAACAGGAGAAAAGATAAAGAAATTGACAGGTAATAAAAAAGGCTAATAAAATTGGTTAAAATTGGATTACAACCAACATAAAGAACCAATATGATTAATTGAATTCGGTCGGACGTTATACCGAGTTTATTGTGTCAAGGCTTGCCTTACATCAATTCTTGTAATAAATTAGACAGCCCCTTTCATTTATTATTCATTCGGTTTTGTAATAATTATTTATTCGGACATTTAGACATTCGGACCCTCCTTCACGAGGACAAATATGTAATAAGTTGTATGTCTTCCAACCTCCATTATTTCTTCCTTTTATTTCACTGCTTATGATGGTTAGATTAGGGACATCATGTTTAAATTAGCATTTTCCATGATTTGCATCCATTCGTTTACATGCATAAAAGTTCAACTCATCATAATATTTAAATGTCAAATTCAAACTCTTTACTCAAATACATGCTCTATCACATGACTTGAATTGACTCGCATGCCATGCTAGTAGCCGAGCTTATTACTTGCACGTTGTATGTGTTGCATTAGCCATGTCGCATTAATTAGGATCATGCATTTTTTCTAACTATTTACTTTCTTTTGACTCGCCTTCGGACATAAGGTAAGTTTTTATGCTTTAGCATATTGCATAAATGTGATTGTTGTCATATCAAACATATTACCATGAGGCTAAATGCTTACTTGATATACCTATTTGAATGCCTGTGGATGAAGGCTAATCACTTGAATTTGGATACTTTGATTCATGTATATATGAGATCACCATTTTTAATGATACATATTCAAAACATTTTTTTTCAAAACAAACATGGAATCAAACATTCCAACTTTTTGTGAAATTAGTCTATACTTGTATGTTACATATAGAACAAGAGCATATATTGTACATAAAAATCACATCATGATTAGTAGAGGCCGATCTTTGATCGGGTGAGTGGGGTGTTCAATTATTGACCTTTCCCTCTCATACCTAAGTTCCCGAACCAAGACACTTTAGTAACGACGGACTAATGGCCTTTGGCACGAGTCATGGGTTTCCTAAATTTCCCAAAATAAATATTTAGGTGGCGACTCTGATATCTAGCAAAGCAATCTATTTTTTGGCATTTGATTCAAACATCGATTTTTCAAAAGAAATTGCCGGATTTAGACTCTTTTTGTGTTTTCATTGTTTCACATTGCACTTGTGAAATCAGAATCAGAACCAACACACAGGTGGAGTCTGAACTGTAAAGGCTATTTCATTCTTCTGAAAGGAAGCGCGAAAAGCCGGGCTACAGGTAACAACTATAAGCACACGGCAAAGTGAGAAATATTATGCCAAGAATATAGGGAATACAAAATAACTATGGATAGTTAGTTAGGCCAAAACATTTATATAACTCAATTTGGTAAATAAATCATTTAAATGGCAGAAACTGAAATACAAAAATTTTGTAAATAAATAACCATAACCATGGTACAGAAAAAAATAGAACAGAACAAAGGTCACAGAAATGAAAATCAGAACAGAGGTCAATGGATCCATAACAAACAGAGGACCATAAAGTGGCCAAACAGGCCAATGGTTATTTAAGTCTCCCAAGGCGTGGGACTCTCGTGGTGGTACTTACAAAATATAATTGTTTATAAGGTCATAGTCAAATATTCTTTAAAATTTAAACAAACATATCCATGTGTTTCATTTTAAACAAATAGAGTTCAGAAATTAACCCACGTAACTGAAATATTAATGTAATTTATAAAATATCACTTATATTAATATAACTCATAAAATATAATTTGTATAAAATAAATTATGGTAAGTCAAAACATACATAAAATATATTATAGTGACTCAATGTATAATATAACTCACTTTAATATTGACCCTTACTATTTCCTTTGATTTTTCGATTTTTCCCTTACTTTTCTACCGAAGCCCTTTTCTCTTGGGTTTTTTTTTTTTTTTTTTTTTCCTTCTGCTGGTACCAACATCACAACCCCCTTCTATTTATATACTAAGTTGGGTGATGACTCACCATTTACTTAATGACCCTAAGCGATGACTCACCACCCTTAGATGTACAGATGGCTCCACCTCACTACCTTAGTAATATTTGCAAATCCTTTCATTTAACAACAAATGTTGAAATAGATTTTTACTTGATTTGTCTAATTAATTCTATTCCGTCCAATCTTCTTACACTAATAATTCTCTTCATCACATATTTGATAATCACAATAGTAAATTAATTTACATAACACGTATAGCTTAGCTATTTTATTATTATGGTTATGATTATTAATTTATTTATTTATTTATTAAATAATATATTATCACATACAACCATAATTATATATAACTATAAATATTTTTGTGGTATTTAATTAAACACTTAGGGTGTCGCATTTCTTCCCTCCTAAAAGGAAGTTTGTCCCCAAACTTGACGTACCTTAATTTTTGAAAAGGTGTGGGTATTTGGCTCGCATTTGACTTTCTGTTTCCCATGTAGCTTCTTTGATACGATGATTTCGCCATAAGACTTTTACCAGCGGTATGGTCTTGTTTCAGAGAACTTGATTACGACAATCGAGAATCTGCACTGGTTGCTCTTTGTAAAAGAGATCATCTTGAACTTCCAGGTTCTCATAATCAACAACATGTTCTGAATCTCGAAGATACCGTTGAAGCATTGAAACGTGAAACACATTGTGGACATTGGGTAGTTCAGGTGGTAGTGCAAGACGATAGGCTACAGGACCAATCCTTTCCAGTATCACGAATGGCCCGATGTAACACGGGTTTAACTTTCCTCGCTTTCCGAATCGGATAAATCCTCTTGTTGGTGAGATCTTAAGGAACACATGATCCCCTACTTGAAATTCCAAGTCCTGTCTCTGTGTATCTACATAACTTTTCTGGTGGCTCTGAGCAGTGCGAATTCATTGTTGGATGAGTTGGATTTTCTCACTTGTGACTTGCACGATCTCAAGGCCTATCAGTTTCCTGTCCCCAACTGCCGTCCAGCACAGACGTGATCGACATCTCTTTCCATACAGAGTTTCATACGATGCCATTCCAATGCTTGCTTGATAGCTGTTGTTATAAGCGAATTCCACTAAAGGTAGGTGCTCATCCCAGTTACCTTTGAGGTTCAACACGCATACACGTAACATGTCTTCCAATGTCTAGATTGTTCTTTCGGATTGTCCATCAATTTGTGGGTGATAAGCATTGTTAAACTTTAGTGTGGTTCCTAACGCATCTTGCAATTTGTTCTAGAAGTGAGACGCGAAGTGGGGGTCTCGGTCAGATACGATTGAAACTGGGATACCATACAAACGAATAATTTCCTTGATGTATAAAGTGGCAAACTTATTAAGGGAGTACATGATTTTGAGTGGTAGAAAATGCGCCGACTTCGTCAATCAGTCTACTATAACCCAAATTGCATCATTCTTCGAAAATGACTGTGGTAGCCTGACCACGAAGTCCATAGTGATGTGTTCCCATTTCCATTCAAGAATGAGGAGTGGTTGCAGCAGTCCTGCAAGTCTCTGATGTTCTGCTTTAACATGCTGACAATGCAGACATTTAGAGATATGACTTGCTATGTCTCTTTTCATTCCTATCCACCAATAGTGTTCCTTTAGATCATGGTACATATTGGTATTGCTAGGGTGGACTGTAAATCTCGAACTATGAGCTTCCACCGGTATCTTCTTCTTGAGTTCCGGAATGTCGGGTACGCAAATTCGATTTCGAAATTTTAGTATCTCATTGCTTATAGTGAAATCAGGATCAGGTGTACTCCTTTGCTCATTGTACTTTTTCTTCAAAAGTTTATCTTCACATTGGCACACTCTAAATTCTTCAATCAATGTAGATTCCACAGTTATGTTAGCGAGTAGTCCATTGATCCTGCAAAAAACAAGAGTACATGCCAAACCTCTAGTCGTCTTTCGGCTCAGTGCACCATGTTAGCTTTGCTTGGATGGTGATGGATCTCTATATCATAGTCTTTCATAAATTCTAGCCACCGTCGTTGCCTTATATTTAGTTCCTTCTGTGTGAACAGATATTTAAGACTCTTGTGATCAATGTAAATCTCGCAAGTTGCACCGTAGAGATAATGACGCTAGATTTTGAGAGCAAAGATTACCGTAGCCAATTCCAAATCATGAGTCGGGTAGTTCTTCTCATGAGTCTTTAATTGTCGCGAAGCATAAGCAATGACTTTTGCATAATAACACAACCCAAACCATTGTATAAGGCATCACTATAAATTACGAACCCATCTACTCCTATAGGGAGTCTTAGTACAAGAGCTGACACAAGTTGACTTTTTAATTCTTGAAAGCAATGCTCTTGTTTATCAGTCCATTCAAAGGGTGTGTTCTTCTAAGTTAGCTGGGTCAAGGGTGATGCTATCTTTGAGAAATCTTGCACGGAGCGGCGATAATAGCCAGCTAGACCCAAGAAATTTCGAATTTCTGACACATTAGTAGGTCGTGGCTAGTCCACGATTGCTGCAACTTTTTAGGGGTCAACCGAGATGTCATCTTTGTTAATGACGTGACCGAGAAAGTGTGCACTAGTTATCCAGAATTTTCATTTCTTCAACTTGGCATAAAGTTTGTGATCACGTAGTGTTTATAGAACCGTTCGCAAGTGCTGCTCATGGGCCTCTGGTGACTTGGAGTATATGAGGATGTCGTCTATGAAGACGATGACGTACTCATCAAGATAGGGTTTGAATACTCGGTTCATGAGATCCATGAAGGCTGCTAGGGCATTTGTGACACCAAAAAGCATGACAAGAAACTTGTAGTGCCTGTAACGGGTTCTGAAGGCAGTCTTTTCGATGCTTTTCGTTTTGACTTTTAGTTGATGGTAGCTAGAAAGCAAGTCAATTTTAGAGAATACTTGGGCGCCTTGAAGTTGATCGAACAAGTCTTCGATTCGTGGCAGAGGGTACCGATTCTTGATGGTGACCTTGTTCAGCTCCCGGTAATCGATGCATAATCTCATTGTGCCATCTTTTTTCTTCATGAACAATACTAGAGCTCCCTAGGGTGAGGTACTAGGTCGAATGAAGCTTTTGTCCAGTAGTTCCTGGAGTTAAGTCTTCAGCTCTTTCAATTCTGTCATCGACATACGATAAGGAGCTTTTGATATTAGTTGTGTGCCAGGTTGGGTTTCAATGGTGAACTCGATTTCGATCAACTGGATCTGTAGATCTTCAAGAAAAACATCTGAGAATTCTTGTACTACGGGGATCACATCCACGATGGGGGCCTCGTTTTGTGTATCGATCATATAACAAATATAACTACCACAACCCTTTCTTAGAAGTCGTTGGGCTGTCATGAAGGATATAATACAGAGAGGGTTAGAAACTCCAATCCCATCAAAGACAAGCTCGGGTTAGTTTGGTAACTTGAGGGAGACCTTTCTGGCTTTATAATCAATAGAGGCGTAGTTGGCAGCCAGCCAATCCATACCTAAGATTACATCAAAGTTCCCAATGCGGAGGGGAATCAAGTCTACATATAAGGTTTTGCCTTTTAAGGATATAGTACATGATCTGTACACATCAGTACTATAAACAAACTTACCAGAAGGGAAAGACACAAACAATATATATCCTAATGGTTCGGGAGTTGATGCCAACTTGGCAGCAAAGTGTGGTGTAACAAAAGAATGAGTTGACCCAAAGTCAATGAGGACATGAGCTAAATGACCATAGATAGAAAGTATACCTGACACAACGTTTTCGGTAACTTCTGGTTTTCTAGGTAGCAAGGCGAAAGCCCGTCCTTGGCATTTTTGTCTTCTTCAAGTCCTGCGGGTTTTTTGATTGGGCCAGAGGAGCTCGCTGTAGGATTAGTCAACTTTGGACAATCCCTCAGCAAGTGGCCAACTTGACCACATTTAAAGCATACTCCCGTGTCTCGATGATATTGTCCCCAATGAGCCTTCCCACAAGTAGGACAAATTAGAATAGTGCCACCTCGAGGGTTGGTAGGACCTTGATTGCCTGAACTAGTTGTGCCCATATTCACCTTTTTGGGAGGCGCAGCACTGGATCTCATGTTGTCTTTTTTCCAAAATCGCTTCTTTTGGCTTGGTTCCCCAGAACGCGAGACTTTAATCCCCTTTTCTACAATGTACGCCCAGTCTACCATTTCTGCATGGGTTGACAGTTTCAAGACCTCAAGCCTATCTTTAATTTCAACATCCAATCCTACTTCAAATTTTCTTGCTTTTCGAGTTTCGGTGGAGATGACATATGTCGCAAATCGTGCGAGTTGTGTGAAGTTGCTCTCATATTCAGCCACCATCATGGTTCCTTGCTTTAAATGTATGAATTCTGATGCCTTCTGTTCCCGCAATGAATCTGGAAAGTATTTTTCATAAAATACTTCCAAGAATCTTGCCTAAGTCGCAATCTCTTCTTTCTTCAGAGTGAAAAGCCACCATTCTTATGCATTGTCTTTGAAAGTGAAAGTGGCGAAAGTTACCTTCTGTCTTTCGGTGCAGGGAAGTGCGCGAAAAATCTTTTCCATGTCTTTAACCCAAGCGTCTGCTACCATTGGGTCTGGGCCACCGGTAAATGTTGTGGGTTTCAGATCCTGGAACTATTTTATGGTAACCGGCTATTCTCGCTGTTCCGACATCCCATTGTTGATGTTAGTCTGCAAGGTTTGCAAAAAGCTAGTAACCGCTCTTTCCATTATTCTTTCCATCGATTCAGTGCCACTGACTGATGACTCGCTTCCGTTACCATTATTAATAAACGAGGCATTACATTCACAACACAGCATATATGTAAGCATGCGTAGCGCAATCTATATCTATATAAAATGTCAACTTTACTATTTTTTCAATTAATATTATATCTTTGTTTCAAAAGTCAGAATATGTTAGTGTCTCATCCCTGTGGTAAACAAAAACAAAAAGACAACAAAAAAGAGATTAGAACATATCATGGTTAGCATACAAAAAGGTTTTCTTCTATCAAATCTAGAGTGGTGGGTCAAATGGGCCAAACAACCATGGGAAATAGTGTTGCATAAAATGCTCAAATTCTCATCCTAACTGGATTACACCAAAACACATCCACGTTGCCTGGACTGTGAAAATGGGGACAGACTATATGTATCCCAAAAATGCTCGATCGACAATCCAGCCGGGTGTCTTGATATATGACAAGTCATTATTAAAGTCAACATTTTGAATATTAATTATCTCCAGCGAGTTAGAGACAGTGATGAAAATATAGTCCTCAGGGTACATGTTTCCCTTTCTGGCCACAAAATCTGGGAGTAGAGGGCCTATGATCTAGTGCGGGCGGTCATGTCCCAAAGCAACACCGAGGACATGAGTGGGTCCAAGAAAATGTCCGCGCGTATAGGCATGGCTCTGCCTCCATAGTAAATGTGGGACATCGATAGGATCAGCCTGTATATAGATTGGCCGAACCATCAATTGGGCAAGGCCTGGGTGCAATCCTCTGATTATATCCTCTGAATCTCCCTAACCCTCAGGTGAGGTGGGACGGGGTGCTCTACTAAAATCTCATCTAAATTAATGGCCCGAGCTCATCCCAAAACGCATCATCAAGGTTAATCTCGTACATTCCTACATCACCAGAATAAACGTGAGATTTTGCATAAAAAGACTAACGGTGCAGTTAAATATTTATTATTTTTTATTTTATTTTATTTTATTATGTTTATCTAGCTATATAATTTTATTTATAGATTTATTTATAACTTTTCGAACTTTCTGATCAAATTAAAATAACATTTTTTTTGAACCATTGCTCTGATACTACCTTTGTCACGACCCAACCCCAGGGGCTTAGGGTTGGAATCGCAACTTACTAACTTATTCTATTTGTAGCAAATTAAACTGCACAAGCAGAAATAAAAATAATTAAACAGAAAATTACTCAATTTTACTATTTTAATAAGAGAAAATAGATCTATAGGGCTTTTATTATTTTATTATTCAGTGACCGGCCCCGAATAGAAATAAAAGGGAGCAAAAATATAAAAGAAGAAAAGAAAAGACAAGGAAGACAAAATAGTGGTTCAACATCAATCTTCGTACAGGTTCTATTACGTGAGGTTATGAGTTCTCTCTACATCTTGTCACCTGAAAGGGTAACAGCTATAAGCACACGACAGAGTGAGAAATATTTTGCCAAGAGTATAAGGAATACAAAATAACCATGGATAGTTAGTTAGGCCAAAACATTTACATAACTCAATTTGGTAAATAAATCATTTAAGTGGCAGAAACTGAAATACAAAAATTATGTAAATAAATAACCATAACCATGGTACAGAAAAAAACAGAACATAACAGAGGTCACAGAAGTGACAATCAGAACAGAGGTCAATGGATCCATGATAAACAGAGGACCACAAAATGACCAAACAGAGGCCAACAGTTATTTAAGTCCCCCAAGGCGTAGGACTCTCATGATGGTACCTACAAAACATAATTGTTTATAAGGTCATAGTCAAATATTCTTTAAAATTTAAACAAACATATTCATGGGTTTCATTTTAAACAAATAGAGTTCAGAAATTAATCCACATAACTAAAATATTAATATAATTTATAAAATATAACTTGTATTAATATAACTCATAAAATATAATTTGTATAAAATAAATTGTAGTAAGTGAAAACATACGTAAAATATATTATGATGACTCAAGGTATAATATAACTCACCTTAATATTGACTCTTACTATTTCCTTTGATTTTTCGATTTTTCCCTTACTCACTTTTCTGCCGAAGCCCTTTTCTCTTGGGTTTTTTTTTTTTTTTTCCTTCTGCTGGTACCAACATCATAGCCCCCTCCTATTTATATACTAAGTTGAGTAATGACTCACCATTTACTTAATAACCCTAAGCGATGACTCACACCACCCCTAGATGTATAGATGGCTCCACTTCACTACCTTAGTAATATTTGCAAATCCTTTCATTTAACAACAAATCTTGAAATAGATTTTTACTTGATTTGTCTAATTAATTCTATACCTTCCAATCTTCTTACACTAATTAGTGATTAATTTAGCCCCCAAATAATTCTCTTCATCACATATTTGATAATCACAATAGTAAATTAATTTACATAGCACGTATAGCTTAGCTATATTATTATTATGGTTATTATTATTATTAATTTACTTATTTATTAAATAATATATTATCACATACGACCATAATTATATATAACTATAAATATTTATGTGGTATTTAATTAAATACTTAGGGTGTCATAGTAGGTGAGTTCTCATTTGGCTTAGATTTTAGGGTTTTGTATACTTATTTCCATTGCCATGAAATTTGTATTTGAATGAGTCAGTTTCTGAACCATTCGACACTGGAATTTCAAACCCCAAACATCTATATGGTCGATTTGTGTCGGACAGCAGTTGTTCGACACCTGACTTTCGAACCATAACAGTTTGTTCGGTTTGTTATTATCGAACATGTTCGATATCTTAGTGTCGAACCTTAAGTAGTAATTCGGATGTAGATTGCCGAACACTAATAACATGTTCAAATAGATACTGTCGAATAGTATCGATTTTTTTTTTTTTTTTGTGTCTTATTGATTTCTTTGTTGTGAACATTAGCTAGAGGGCCAGACAAGAAACAGGTGAATGATGTCTCATAAGACAAGAAACAAGTCATGTCTTGTAACTACAATAGATTGGCTAGAAGAATATGTTATAACTCAGTGAGCTGGATAGATGCTTACAACAGGTGCATGTCCGTACCAAACAGGATACATTTAATCAAATGTTTCTGTTGAAACTGAATGGTGTCAATGATCTTAAGATCTCCACATTAGTGCCATAGAAAAGTAATTTTTCAATAAATATCATAATAATACTAGGCATCATGAAACAAATATCATGAAATACTTCATGAAACAGGATAATACTGAGTTTTGTGCTCAATAATGTAAAGGAAATTGGGCCATGGACACCTTACAAAAAGAGAAGTTGTAACAACCCAGATTTTTAATTATTCTGTAGAATTTATACTAATATTATTTAATTACAGTTGAAAAAAAAGTATATGATTTATTTTGTATTAATATGTATTATTTTGTAAAATAATATAATTTATTAGTCAAAGTATAAAATAACTAAGTTTTGACAAGTTTGACTTCATTTAGATAAACTTGAGTTAAAGAATGAATTGGAGCGTGGCACGTGGCAGCCGTGGCTTGGTGCCCACGGTTGCCTTTTCTATAAATGGGAAGGAGAAATTGACTCTGTGGAAAAAGAAGAGAAAGGAGAGAAAAGAAAGGAAGAGAAAGGAAAGGAAAAGTAGTGGAAGCTAAGAGGGTCTTTGATAGTAGAAAAGAAGAGTAAGGTATTAAAGTTAAGGTGAATTATATTATACCTTAAGTTACCAAAATGTATTTTACTTATGTTTTGACTTACCAAAACCTATTTTACAGAAGCTATGTTTTATTAGTATATTAATAAAAGTTATGTTTTATAAAGATTTCAGTTACGTAAATTGTTTTATGAACCCTATTTGTGAAGGTGAAATCCATGGATATGTTTGTTTTGCTTTTAAAGAATATTTAGCTATGACCTTATATGAAAATATGTTTTGTGAACACCACCACGGGAGTCCCACACCTTGGGGGACTTAAATAACCATTGGCTTAGTGATTAACCACTCTGTGGTTCAATGTTTGTCGTGGATCCATTGACCGGTGTAGTGCTTGGCACTTAGTGATGTACCGTGGTTATGGTTGTATAGTGATTTCCGTATTACGTGATCCGAGGTATATGCCAAATGATTTCCGTACTCTATATGTTATATATCAAGCTCTTTTAGCCAATAACGATCCATGGTGAATTTTATGCCCTTATACTCTTAGTATAATATTTATCACCCTACCATGTGCTTATAGTTTTTTTTACCACTTTCAGGTGACATGTAAAGACCAGCGTGTGGGGTAGGCACAAAGCACTTTTATTGATGTATTTTTTATATATAAATATCGGCCTTTTTTGTCAATAAATTTTGTAATAAAAATAGAAACTCCAATGATTATTTTAGTACACTTATTTAAATATTTCTTTCGCTTGCGTTTATTAATTTGTTTAAAGATTTGGCCGGAGGTAACCTCGGTTACTGGCCATCACGATACTTAACCCTTGGGTACGGGGAGCGGGTCGTGACAGAAGTTGAGGACTCAAAATAAAAAAATGGAAATGAAACCAAGGGAAGTTAGAATTCTATTCTTCATCCCAAAAATAAAATAAATAAATAAATACAAACTCTTCTATTATTTTTTTATCAATGATTAAAAAATAATAAAATAATGGGAATGAAAACAAGGGAAGTTAGAATTCTGTCAAACAATATCTATTTTATTTATTTATTTTTTTTTTTTGTCTTATTGATTTCTTTGTTGTAAACATTAACTAGAGGGCCAGACAAATAGATTGTATAGCCACTATGCTTTCGTAAAATCAATTTATTATGCTTTCACATAATCAAATATAGTGTTACTTCTGTGCTATGTTGGCCATACTATAAGATCTGCTTAATTTCTGCTACTTTTTTTTTCTTTTTTTTGTAATTATTTTTTTAAAGCAAGGATATTACCCAATGTTGGTATGCAGTCCCAATCAATTTTACAAAACAAGTTACTGTGGGTTATTTTGAACTTAAAAAAACAAGAATTTGAATGATTGTGAGTGTTTTAACATAAATGATTTGTGTCACTTCTGTTAACTTTATTGTTTTCTGTTTCATTTTCAGAAATGGATGACCCTTCGCGTATTCTACCCGCTGCCTCAGAGAGACGATGTCGTGCATTAACAAAACCTAGTCACAACCGAGGTCGGGGTGATGATATTATGTTAGAGGAAACACCTCAAATCTTGGAAGAGGATGTGATTGATAATGGTTTAGGGGATGATGATGATGATGCTATTGATATTGATCAGGCTGAGGAGGCACTCATTGGTCCGTTTCTTGGAGGGCCATTAGATCCATCAGTACTGAAGAGCTTCAAGGGACATATTGCAGTAGCTATATGGGAGCAAAAGGTAGTACATTTTTTTTTTCATGTTTCATTCATTTAATTATTTATTAAACCAAATTATTTATGTTAATTATTACCTACCTTGCAGGAGAGGAATCCGTTAAGGTGTTATAATCATGCGTCCAAGATTCTAGAGTGGCGGTGGTGGTCAAGAACCAACAATAGAAGATTTAGAGACATTGTGTAACAGTCAAGCCTTTCTTCTTTGGTCCATTGCACATATTGGTTCGTGAATAGGATTGTCATACCTGTATTTGTTGAGCGATGGAAACCAGAGACAAATACTTTCCATTTGACAATTGATAAGATGACAATGACATTGGATGATGTGGGTATCATTTTGGGGATCTCTATCACAGGTAGATCAATTAGTGCTGCAACTTTGACAGATCAACAGGCACATACACTTGTGGTAGCTGCCTTGGGAGTTGATGATACTGAAGCAATTGAGGAGTTATTATCTGCTAAGGGACAATCAGTAAAGCTGGAGTGGTTACGAAGCAAATTCAGTGGTTGCAAAGATTCAAACACCGAGAAATCTATAGCTTGTGCCGCCAGAGCGTATTTGCTATTTCTATTAGGATGTACATACACTGTTCAGTGACAAGAGTGAGAAGAGAGTTCCTGTTGTGTACTTACAGTTGTTGATGGATTTGACTAATATTCATACATATGCTTGGGGTGTGTAGCTCGGCTTTTCGCGCTCCCTTTCGGAAGAATGAAATAGCCCTCACAGTTTGGACTCCACTTGTGTGTTGGTTCTGATTTTGATTTCACAAGTGCAATGTAAAACAGTGAAAAACACAAAAAGAGTCCAAATCCGGTAATTTCTTTTGGAAAATCGATGTTTGAATCAAATGCCAAAAAAATGGACTGCTTTGTCAGATATCAGAGTCGCCACCAAAATATTTATTTTGGGAAATTTAGAAAACCCATGACTCGTGCCAAAGGCCATTAGTACGTCGTTACCAAAGTGTCTTGGTTCGAGAACTTAGGTATGGGAGGGGAAGGTCAATAATTGAACACCCCACTCACGTGATCAAAGATCGGCCTCTATTAATCATGATGTGGTTTTTATGTACAATATATGCTCTTGTTCTGATTATTTAATAAATCCTAAAATTTCTTATGTGAAGCATACAAGGTATAAACTAATTTGTTCAAATTGGAATAATTCAATTTCATGTTTGTTTCTCGAAAAGGGTTTGAATTTGCCACCTCAGGTGGGCTTAAGTTGCCACTTAAATCATTCGTTAAAACGTACATTCGTTAAATCATTCCAATTCAAGTAACAAGCCTTTATCCACAGGCATTCAAACAATTTATCATTTAAGCAATTAGCCTCATGGTAGGATGCTAAACATAATAAGAAAATTATGTACAAGTGGGATGCTAAAGCATAACAACTCACATATTTGCCGACGTCCCGCGAACAAGCTACAAAACAAAGTTAGAAAATATGCATGATTCCTAACTGTACAATATGACAAATGCAACACATGTGATATGCAATTATTAGGCTCGGCTACTAATATGGCATATGAAATGATTTGATCGCATGCGGTCTAAGCATGTATTCACAGAAGTATTTAAACGACAATGCGAA
The DNA here is from genome assembly GCA_025200525.1 of Camellia lanceoleosa. NCBI lineage: Eukaryota > Viridiplantae > Streptophyta > Magnoliopsida > Ericales > Theaceae > Camellia > Camellia lanceoleosa. The sequence continues at coordinate 10,771,386 of CM045770.1, read as the reverse complement.
TTAGAATGATGCCCCGGGCCTTGGTGCATGCAATACAAGTGGATGCAAACATGAGTATGCTAAATTAGACATGATGTCCCTAATCTAACCATCATAAGTTGGTAAATAAAAGGGAGAAAGACGTGGAGTTGGAAGACATATACATTATTACAAGTTTGTTTGTCCTCGTACAGGAGGGTACGAATGTCCAAGTGTCCGAATAAATAATTATTACAAAGCCGAATGAATAATAAATGAAAGGAGCTGTCTAACTTATTACAATAATTGATGTAAGGCAAGCCTTGATACAATAAATTCGGTATAACGTCTGACCGAATTCAATTAATCATATTGGTTCTTTATGTCGGTTGTAATCCAATTTTAACCAATTTTATTAGCTTTTTTTTATTACTTGTCCATTTCTTTATCTTTTCTCCTGTTTATGCAAAAGTGATATTTACGTCCACTAAGTCCAAAATGCAATAAAGAGAAACAAGCATCAACTTAACCTGAGAAAATTTTCTTCGGGGGAAATTACAAAGGAAGAATCAAACTTATTTACAAGCGATAAGGGATTCTAAGTCAAACTCAAGATGTGCAACAAGGACTAGTCAAACTCAAAAGAGTGATAATGACTTAGAAAAATCCAAACTTGAGTGATAATGACTTGAAATCCAAACTTGATAATAAATGATAATGACATCTCCCTTGGTGATTTCCAAGGGTTAGTTAGTCCCTTAAAAGTAAGTACACTGATGATTAAAGAGAAATGAAAAATAAAAGATTGTGCTTTAGTATAAGAACATATATACATTTGGGGTAGTGAACCTCAAAAGAATTTAAATCGTTAAGTATAGAACATTTTATGCTTTTGGTAGTAAATCCTCTAGAAGATTAAATCAGTAAGTATAGAACGTTGTATACTTTTGGTAATGAACCTCTTAAGCATAAAACGCTTTATGTCTTTGATAGTGAATCTCCAAAGAGATTAAACCATTAAGCATAGAGCGTTTTATACCTTTGGTAATGAACCTCCTAAGCATAAAATGTTTTATGCCTTTGATAGTGAATCTTCAAAGAGATTAAACCATTAAGAATAGAGCGTTTTATACTTTTGGTAGAACCTCTGAAGAGATTGAACCATGAAGCATAGAAGAGTTCATTTCTTATACTTGAACCACAATCTTAGTTTTTCACAACTTTTTAATCGAAATAAGCAAAGAATGGATGGAGGTTGCAGAGATGATTATGTGAAATTGATTAATTGGTTAGTACAAACAAACTTGATATTTAAAACATAAATCATTGAAATAAATTAAATAGCATCCTAAATAGCATATAATAGTGCTGAAATCAAGCTACAGAAAGTGAGTAAAATTAAATAGCCGAAGATACTATTCACCGCCAGAGGTACTATTCATCGTCGGGGTTACTATTCACTGTCAAAAGTACTATTCACTGTCGGAGGTTACTATTCATCCGGTGGGATAGATTATTTAAAGTAATAAATTACAACAATTTATATACAATATTTAAATTACAGCAGATATGTAGGTGGTGCAGCCATCCCATTAAAGCGATAAAAAAAAAGTTATGAAAAGAAGCATATGAAGTATTTAAACAAATTATATCACATTTTTAAATTAAATGAAACTTTGTGAAAACTCACATTTTGGAGAAATGATGAATTTTCTGAGTCACAAACTTTCTTTTGATTACTCTCAAGTCTGTGGAATGTGTTCTCAATTCTTAGTCCAAAATTTGGAATTACAGCTTTAGTGGTTGGTTTTTGAATGATGTATTGATGAAATGGAAATAAAAATATCAAAAAAAATATTTTATTTTCCCTCTCTTTCTCTAAAAAAAAAAAAACTGATTTTCTTTCTTTCTGATTGTTTTTCTCTCAAATTCTCTCGCACCACTTCGTGTTTTCTCTCCCTGATCCTCCCCTTCTTTTTTTTCTCTACTAAGCCTCTCCCTTTCTTTTTTTCTTCAAACTCTTTTTTTCTTCCCCCAGAATCCTTCTCTAAACTTTTTGAGCCTCTCCTCTCTCTTTTCTTTATAAAAGCAAGTTATAATAATATAATAATATAAATATAATAATATATATCTAATGTAATATATATATATATATATAGATATGCATTAGTTGGATTTGGATGTCGGCATGTCGACATCAAAAATTTTTTTTATTATTTTTCTTTTATAATATATATAATATAATTATAATAATATATAAATATATAATTTATACCAAAATACTAAACATATAATATAATAATATTAAACACATAATATAATTTGTTTTATTATTTTCTTTTATATTTATAAAATATATAATTTATACCAATTTATATAAAAATACCAAAAATATGAACAAACACATAAAATTATGTAAAATTATAAAATACTAAACTAATAAAATATTTAGTAGTTTAAAACAATTGGGCCATAATGGTGAAGGTTGGGATTAAAGTTCAAATTCCATCTCTCTTACTGAGAATTCTGCGAGAAACACATTTTAACTGTCATCATCGGGTAATCAAAAGAAAGAGCCCAAGTCTTAGGGCCGGTCAAAATGGAGTGTCTACAGGGTGCAACTGCATTGGCATATTTATACCGACAGTTGGAATTTGCTACGAGATCAGTTGTTCGACAGATGGCCGGTTACATAACATTATTGGAGGCATGGATTTATGAGCATTTTCAGCCATTTAAACCTCACCAAAACATGGAATATACTGTACAATTGCCTCACGTGCATCGATGGACGCCTCGTCGGGAATCTGGTTCAACGGTATCACACCTACATGTGTTGCGGGAGGAGCTTGACAGATTGGCATTTCATGAGGTATGCCAATTAATATTAGTTCAATTAAGTGTTCTCATTATATGTGACTCAGCAAGATTTCATTTGTGTTTCTCTCTTAGGTTACTTAGGATCCATATCGAGGTTGTCGTCAACATCACCCATGTCATGAGATCACATTCTATACCTACTGTTTGAAGTGTTTGGATGTAGTTGAACCCTATCATCCTAAAAGGGTTCTTAGACAGTTTGGTAGGGTTCAGACTATCCTACCTGCGCCACTCAACCCTGTTCGTGCTGTTAGAGGTGTCATAATAAGCCGATATAGAATGATGTATCATTATCTCGATTAGATATGAGAGAGTTAGGATAATCATGTTTTATCGCTTTCGGAGAAGTACCCCAGTTAGATGTCTAGCTAATTGTGTTGATGGTTACATGTAGTGGTACATAAGTATCATGCACTTATATATCCAGAACCCCACACATCGGTTTGGTTTTGACCCACGTGCACATGATAGTCGATCTGATGTGCAAAATGTTGAGGTATGACAATATTACGCACACATTGTTTACATTTTTTTTGAAGATGGCACGTGCTTATTACAATTGTATTTGTTCTTAATGCAGTGTATTGATCACACACTACGGATTGCGCATCCTATCATCGAGGCAGGCCATGATGCTGGTGTTAAATGAGCCAGATAGGTTATATGAGGCCATTGAGAGGATGACACATATAATCTTGTTTTGTTAATTTGTAATGGAAAAGAAGAACTCTTTTGATGTTTTTGTTGTTTTGTAATGAACAAGAATTACTTTACCAAAATTTTGTAATGAACAAGTATGCATGGTTTGCATTTTTGGTAATGAACAAGAAGTATTATGCCAATGCGTTTGACACACCGCAATGAACAAGTAGTACTATGTGCATTAAATTTACTAAAACCTTAATCCAACTCAACTATTTAAATGCTCATCTGCAAGAAAATGTATCGGTAACTATTTGAATTGCATAATTACAACTTAACTCACAGACATCATTATTCATCAAGGTTAATACAATCAAATGTCTCTCTAGTAGCTAACCCTAAATGAACAACTTCTTTAAAATGCTCAATTCGGCAACTATATGCATTACCCCATCCAGCTGCACAAGAATGATGAAACTTGCACCAATTGGTAGCTATCCGTAGAACTGGATAACCCGGTAACATGAACATCTACATTGACAAAGTTTTAAGTATGAGAGCGATGCAGTACAAAATGATAAATGTATTACACAAATCATAATGCTATACCTGGACAAAATGATTCCCATTAACAAACCCAATAGCAATCTCACGCTGTTGCACTTGTGATATTGGCACTGATTGTAGGGGGAGAAATGTAAGGCATTGTTGTGCAGATAAGTGGTACAATACCACATTATAACAAGATGCAATAAGAAAACCTATGTCAGGCATAGTCATCCAATGCTGATACCCTGGATTGGGCTTAAAGTATGATAGAATATGGGTCAGCTCTTCAATCCTGTTATGTGAACCATATAGATGAGTGTAATGGTCTATGTGTGTATGCAATTCCTGTAGGAGATCACACCTGACTTGACCACATTCAACCTCTATAAGCCCTATCAATCCAGCAATGGCCCAAAAATCACAATTGCCATCAGCATCTACATCCTTGATAAGACGTATGTACGGCTCAATCCAACTAGAAGGGCATCAACATACGAGTCCGATATACCTATTCAATAGGAAAGGCATCAACACATGAACAACAAAACACGTAATTTATCATCAACAAAAATGTAAGTAAAAAATGATTACATGTACCTTCTCTTTGGCGGGCCATTTTTTATGTACTTTGACGAAATCCTGTGTGGGAATCTAGGTGCCCATAGGTGAGTAGCTATCACGTCCAAACTGAACCAACTCAAATGCACATGGGTCTCGACGCGTAGGTACATCTATCTTTTTATGTCCCTTGCCTCGAGGGTTAGGCTTCACATCTGACTTAATGAGAAAAGTACTTTGCAGATTTGTAATATCTCCTAACTTATACAGAATTTCCAACTTCATAGTATTATTAGATGCATTGAATCGCTTAAGAATGAGATCAAACTTTGGTTCACAACTCAATTCCACTTTATCATTTTTTGGCTTTTGTACTATCTTAAGAGTCCTCCAATGTGGGTTAATGCTATCAAGTGGTATTGAACGACCTTGTCAGATGTAATCCGCAATCTCATGGGCACAAGGTAACCCGTGTGTTCATCGAACAACACATCCACATACTGAAGCATCAATGCCAACATCATCCGCTCGTTTACTCTCCGCTAAGACATGATCTAATGCAGTAATAGAGATATTGCCTCGTAGCTCTCTAAAATGGGACGGTTTGAACTGGTGTTGTACAACGATTAAACTTTTCTCAAATGACACCTTAATATCAACGTGCTGCAACTCAAGCAAACTATGGACCTTGGTCCAAGAACACTCAAAATTGACTTGGTTAGAACCAAGTTGCCGTTTAAGTTTTGCATGTGCACTTTCAACCCTGTGTATAATGGAAACAATTAACATAATTAAGTTTAAATAATTAAAATCATAATGATTAATAGTGTAAGGTAGATCAAATATATATTACCTATTGGTTGTAACATTCCCAAAGTGCATACAACTATCTGTCCATACGGCAACAAACTTATCCTTATATGGAATTAACTGACTTTGTGACACGTATTGCACTGCCTCAATATATGTATCAAAATCTGCAAGTAGCATGGCAAGGCGTTTATTGTATTCAAGCCCAGTCGAGAAGATTACTAAGAAATTCCATGAAGAGATAAACTTGTCCCATTTCTCATTACTCTTAAACATTTTCTTGCATTTCGCTAGTACATTTCTACTAATATGCCATCGACATAATAAATGTCAAGATGTAGAAAATAACTTGTCAATAACATTCATTAAAGCAAGCTTCCTGCCCATGACAATTACCTCAGGAATAGCAATGTCATCCAAGAGACTACGCAATGTAGTTAACACCCAAATGTAGTTATCAATCTGCTCAAATTGAACATATGCAAAGGCTACAGAGAATGACATATCAATGGATGTCACACCAACTATCTCAAAAAGAGGAAGACGATATCGATTTGTCTTATATGTGCAGTCCATGATCAGCACCTTTGGAAATGAACAGAGCAAATCTAAACTGACAAGATGTGCCCAAAATAAGTCTGTGACTGTCATTGTTTTGTTGTCACACCTATGCTACTCAATGTAATTATGCTTTTCTAAATCACCCAACAACTGTTGCATCTGTGATCTCCCAACTTTCTCAATAACTTTATTCCTATTACGTACATTGTAAATAGTTTTCGTAGTGGTTACATTCAAAGCATCCTTTTGTTTTAAGGCAACCAAAATCTTTTTTGGTTTGACCATGCTATTGGACATATCTACTAATAATGATGTTTCCTCCTCAGATAATCTCCCTGCAAATGAATGTCCTTCAAAATATCTTGTAGGAGCATGGTTATGCATTCTACGTGTTACATCTACCATCCAATCATCATCAGCCATCAACTTACGAGCCCTCAACTCAAAGGAACACTCGCATTTCTTTGTACCCGTTATCTTTACAATTTTTTGTTTGAATCATCTCCTTTTAATTTCTTATGAGCTCTGTATTGACCACTTCTCTCACAGGCAAGATATATCCTTTGTGTCCTATGACCACCACCATAGTCCGATGTCTTGATGACAATCACAAACCTATTTTTCCTTCAACGTCCCGTACCCTGTAACAACCCAGATTTTTAATTATTTTGTAGAATTTATACTAATATTATTTAATCTCAGTTAGGAAAATATATAATTTATTATATATTATTATGTGTAATTTTGTAAAATAATATAATTATTATGAATCTAGGGGTCAAAATATAAATAATAATAATACTACTAATAGATGTGGTAGTAAAATAAATAATTAATTTTCTATTGATATACGATAATGTGTAATTTAATTAAGAATTAATTAATTTATATAATTATATTAAAATACTAGGTCAAAGGGTAATTATCTTAAATATCTATTAAGGATAAGAACGAATCTATGAATTTATTATTGAATCTATCATGTATGCGCCTTATTCCCTATAAATAGGGAAGCGCTGATCTGGGCCGGAGAAAGATAAGAGAAAAGAAAAGAAGAAAGAAAAGAAAGAAAGAAAAGAAAGGAAGAAAAAATAATGGAAGCTAAGAAGATCTTTGATATTGGAAAGAAAAAGTAAGGTATTAAAGTTAAGGTGAGTTATATTATACCTTGAGTTACCAAAATATATTTTACGTACGTTTTGACTTACCAAAATCTATTTTACACAAGTTATGTTTTATTAGTATATTAATAAAAGTAATGTTTTATAAATGTTTCAGTTACGTGGATTATTTTCTGAACCCTATTTGCTTAAAAGGAAGCCCATGGATATGTTGTTTATATTTTAAAGAATATTTGGCTATGACCTTATATACAATTATGTTTTGTAAGTACCATCACGGGAGTCCCACACCTTGGGGGACTTAAATAACTATTGGTTTCTGTTTGGTTACTTTGTGACCCTCTGTCTATCATGGATCCATTGACCTCTGTTCTGTGCGGAGATAAGTGCTACACTATTGTGGGAGCCACCTCTATAGTCCGTACGAGCCACCTCTTGAGTCTGTATTTCTGTTCTAATTGTCACTCTTGTGACCTTTGTTCTGTTCTGTTCTGTTCGGCACCGTGGTTATGGTTATTTATTTACATAATTTATGTATTTCAATTTCTGCCACTTAAATGATTTGTTTACTAACGATTTATTTACCAAACTAAGTTATGTAAAGTTTTGGCCTAACTAACTATCCATGATTATTTCGTGTCCCTTATACTCTTGGTATAATATTTCTCACTCTGTCATATGCTTATAGTTGTTTACCACTTTTCAGGAAACAATGCAATTCAGAAATAGCTTTTGGAAAGTCTTAGATGCGGGGCTGTGGAATAGACACACACAATACTTTTATGATATTTCTATATGTAAATATCAGCATTTTTGGTCAATATATTTTGTAATAAAAATAGAAGCTTCGATAATTATTTTGGTATCCTCATTTAAATATTTCTTCCGCTTGCGTTTATTAATTTGTTTATGAATTGGCCGGAGGTAATTTTAGTTACTGGCCATCATGATGCTTAACCCTTGGGTACAGGAAGCGGGTCATGACATACCCAACTAAGTAATTCTTCTTTACTCTTGAAAACCTACATGTCAAATTCACCAAAGTCATTAAACATGCAAAAAGAAAAAGAAAAAATACTAATTTTCGACATAAGACTACCTCATTAGTAATAAATTGACTTGTGTAGTCAACAAGACCTCCAGATCCACCATTACTACATTCCATGGGTGTACAATTTTGGAAAAAGCAAAAAAAAAAAATATGTTATAAGTGTTCGGCAGTACAGAGTCGAACTAAGTAGAATTGTTCGACTATTTCTAACTGAAAAATTGGTGTTTGTTCAATACTTACTAACCGAATAATTGGATTAGGTTCGACACTATTAAACTGAACATATCCAATTTGTTCGATTGTAAGTAGTCGAACATTGATATATTATTTGACTCTGAATAACCAAACTAATACAAACGGTTTACCATTTAGTAAGTAAACGAAAACGAAAACGAAAAAAAAAAATGAAAAAAATAACATTTTCCTTGACCCATTGTTTTGAATCAGTATTGCCAGATGCATCCATTATTGAATCCAGTCAAAATCTTCAATAATATGTATATTTTGGTTATTTCTTTAAGGGTTTTTTCTTTTTGTTTTAGGATTTTTGGATTCTTCAAAGACATGATACTTAAGTAACACATTTGAGATTTTTTTATGTGTATTATATTCATTATTGTCCTTTATGATAATTATACAAATGGTGTGTATCATAACTTGTTCTTTGTGGTCATTTTACCTAAAGTTAAAATTGTAATAAAAAATAAACTAATTAATCGTGTGTCTTGAGATGAAATGTAGTGTGTAAATAGAACCTCACATGTTGTGGGGGTGGCAGAAGGTGCATAGACAAAAAGAAAAATAGAATTTAAGTTTATTTACATGGATGACAACATTAAGAAGAAGCATGATAATGAAACAAAAATGCAGTTATTGTGTAGCTTAGGGTCTGCGAGTGTGTTCTTTTCATATTTCATGTTCAACTCTCACTAGATATTATTAATTCATTGGGGTTATACTTGCAAACTCTGTCATAGGCTTTGTTTGGGAAGGGCTAAAGTGGCTAAATTAGTACAAAAAGATAAAATATGCTAATTTAGTTAATAAAACAAAATATTACATCAAAATTATAATCATTTAACTTTTTTTCTCATAACCATCACATTCAAATCCAAAAAAAGTAAAAGTTTTATCAAACAGAGCTAATTTAGTCAAGTTAAATTAGTTAAAAGTTATATTAAATTAGCTCTTCCCAAATGAAGGCGTAGATTTGTCTAATCCATATGGAAGGGACGCTTTGCGTGAGTTCCGAGTCAAGATGTGCAAGCCTAAACACCCGATCATTTAAAAAAATTAAACTAAATTGACCAACATGACCCAATTTATTAAAATTTAATAACTCTCACAGCCATTACATCCAAACCTAAAAAAATTAAAAATTCTTCTCAAATGGAACTAATTTAATCAAATTAAATTAGTCAAAAAAGTCATGCTAAATTAACCCTTCTCAAACGAAGGTTTAGATTTGTTTAATCCATGTGAAAAGGACGCTTTATGTAAGTCTTGAGATTTGTCAAGATACGCAAACCTAAACACCTTATCATTAATAATAAAAAAAAAAACCTAAATTGACTAACATGACCCAATTTATTAAAATTAATAATCACATTGTAATCCAATTTTAAAACAGAGTGCGTGATATCACATTAAAAATCAATATTTATTTATTTTCAACAATTCCTCACTTCGGCGATATATTATATGTTCCAGTTATGATATTTATAATATTGAGATATTAATATTAGTTAAAATTTATTTTAATATCAACTATGATTGATACATTAGAATTATTATTTTAATTATGACTAAAAATATATTTATGATTTAATTTTTTTCATTATGACTAAAAATAATTTGATTAACACCACAAATGTAGGACATGCTCGGTTTGTCTATCCAAACATGTTATTGGAGAAAAGTTCTAAAACCGTGTTTGATTGAAAATGTTGGCTACATATTTTGTATAACCCAATTACAATTCAACACGTGGCAGAATAAGAGTAATACGGAAAGACTATTTAAGTCTTTAATCATAATCACACACATGACAGTCAGCATTAGTTATAATAGATTTGCGCAAGACTGGATTGGCAAAGGGATTTAAGATGACGTGGCTCTAACGGTTATTCGTACATTTGAATTCAAAATTAAAAGGGAAGCCTAACTGCAGACATGGTGTAGTGGAGTTAATTGTAAGGAAACATGATCAGTGATCATGGAGGGGCAGTTCGACGGTTAAAAATGCAATTCGATGGTTGTCTTTGAAAAGTATAAATAGCAAAAAAAGGCCTCAGAAAGAACGCCCAGACTTAGATCCAAAAAACTAGCCTTATCAATTTTATTTCTTTTCCAATTTTTAAATTTCATGTTCTTTACATTGTTGTACTTTAAAATTCTTGCACTGCACTTCTTTTATAGGAATAGTTTCAAGTAGATTGTTACTGTAAACCTCTACGAGGCTGAATTGGATTATTGTAAGTCTTTCATTTTTACTTAATGAAATGCTGCAAGTGTTCTTCATTTAATCATTGTTAGTTAACTCTCCTAAGTAAAGTTGCTAGTAAAGGTCTTCTTCATTGAGGTTGAGAGAACTAAAACACAATCGTCTGATAATTGGTTGGCCATTAATATTCTGTAAGGACTGATTGATCATTGCTGGTACGCTCACAATTACAAAAGTAACTTTCGAAAACCAAAAAAGTCAACAGAAAATTAAAAAAAATTCAAAATTACTTTTCTCTTTCCTATATATTAAATAATCACTTTTTCTCACATATCTTTCCTTCTAAATTATTTTTTTTTTCTCAGGCCTATTATCAAATTATCCCAAATTGTAAAATTATTTTTAAAATATACAACCAAATAAATTTTAAAATTTTTTAAACTCTCTTTTACAAAACTATTTTTAAAATAATATCTCAAAACATAATCCACACAGCGGTAATGAGCGTATAATACAAGTGAACCCGCTGGAAGTCTTCCTCCGCAAATACCCACAGTTGTATCTATAGATCGAATCGAATATATATATGTAGATCGAATATATATATAGATTTTAGGGTTCTTTTCTTCAAACGAACGCAAAGTCTCCCCATCTGATCTGATTGTTTCTTCTTCTCTGCTGGTACCTATAAATTCTTTCCCCTTTTTTTGGATCAATTCTTCACTGTTAATTTTTATTTGTATATCTATGCTAAAGATTGTAACTTTCCATCTGTTTTTTTTTTTTGGTTGCTATTTTTATATTTTTGGTCTGTTTAGATCTTTGCTTCTCATAAGAATCTGATTTGTTGTTTAGCGTATTTATGGTCTTTGATTCTGTTTACTTTACCGATTACAGGTTTCAGATCTCAATATCGTGTATGATATGTTGATTTTGATTCTAATTGTTGTTTTGTTTGTTGGGTGGTCGTAATTTCTCGATTTGTGCTAAGGAATCAAGGGTCTAACATATTTCGCATAAAATTGATGAAAGTGATATGAATTGTCTGTGCAGAATTCTCAAGTCTTCTGGGATAACACAGAGCGTTGTCTGTGTGTGTGTAGGATGAGGGGCCGGTATTGTGATTTATGGGTGGAAAATTGAATTTAGGAGGGTGAGGAATCATTTACTTTGTTGATCTGAACACAGTGACAAGAGATTCAGGGAATTCTTTGGCATCACAGTAATTTATAATCTGCAAGATATTTGAGAAATTATTGAAAGGAGTTAGAATTCCTTAGAGAAACTGATGGATTCGCAAAAATTCTGATTTATATCACTTGGGAGAACAGGAAAGTAGGTACTTGCAATTTGTAAATGTTTGAAATGATTTGGCAATTCTAGACATAAGGGGAAATTTTTATAATATTTGCTAATATTTTGTGGGTTGATGAATTATCGGTGAAAAAATTGCGGCTTACTATTTGGTGGAAGTGTTGGAATAAGTGTGAGAATATAGATAACATTCTGGCTAAGAGATTGATTACCACCTTATGCATTTCCTTGGACTTGGTATTTGTTACCATGTGATATTACTACCCGTCATCAGCGCCATTAGGATTGCCTGAAGCTTAGATGGAACACATACTTGACTTCTATGTTTTAGGAGAATCAAGGTGAGTGTGTAGTGGGGTTTTAATTGTTGTGTGACTTGCATCTATTTCAAAGCATTTAATATTAGCCATACTTGATCCAATAAAATGGAATGGAACCACAAGAAGGTATTGGGTCATATATGTAAATGACATTGCAATTCAAACCAATCTTTTTACAATTGTGACCTATGTTATAAACAAGTCTTCAGGAACACGTAGATTAATTATTTGCTAGATGAACATGATCAGCTGATTTAAGATGATCAACTTGTTATGTACATTAAGGTCTCGTTTGGGAACAGGTTAATTTAGTAACTTTTTGGCTATTTGGCTAAAAAGGTAGGTAAAAAAAACTTGTATGGTTGGGATGACTTTTTGGCTAATTACGAAAAGATGTGCAAAAAGTAGAGAGAAAAGAGAATATTTGACTTTTTGGTATGAGTAGTTGGTTTTTTGGCTAATTTAGTAACTTTTTGGCTAATTTAGTCAGTCCCCAAACGGGGCCTAAAATACCTCATGAACATATCTTCTTTCCTTTTTTTATATTTATTTTTTATTTGAATGTTCACACGACCCATCAGTTCATTCAATAAATTGATGATTTATTTGTTTTTGTGGTGGATGTTCTGACTGTATTGTCCTTGTGTGCACCACTTTTCTAATCTTCTTCATCACTGAATGGATTGTTCTGGTGGCTTTACTCATTTTGACCATTCTTGCTTAAAGTAACTCATGAACATGTCTCTTTTATTTATTTATTTTTATGAATCATTTGTTGTATGTACTTTTGATGTGAACAAGTGTTTCCTTCTCCCTTCCATTTGTACATGGTATATGAGTTAATTACATTGTACTTCTTCATTTATTTACTTATTTTTTGCATGTGTGGAAACAGCAGTTGAAAATATGTCAGAAGAATTGGAGTACCGCTGTTTCATTGGTGGCCTCTCATGGTCAACATCTGATAGAGGTTTGAAAGATGCATTTGTAAAGTTTGGCCATCTTCTAGAGGCAAAGGTAAAAAAATACCTGTAGAATTTGTTTTCAACAAAGTTGCACTATACTTTGTGGACCATTGTATGTAATTAAATCTGTTTACCTATATCTTTTCCGTTTTTTATTTTTGCTTTTCTATTCTTTTAGACTCTGTTTTTAAGCTGCTTCCTTTCAATTATTTTGAAAATGTACTACCTCCCTGTTCATATGAATATATATGTATTGTTTTGTTATATTTGGCACCAGAACCACTATTGAAAATTTTATGTAATAACCTAATGGTTCGATGTCAAAAAACAATTTATGTTGTCGTTCATTGTAGCACCTTAAACAAAGTTTCCACATGATATTTTCTTCCTTTTGGCATGCAGTATGCCTTTCGTCTCCTGTTCCTTCTTTTTTATTTATTTTTCTACTCTTTTGGGTTTTATTTTTACCTTTTTTTTTTCTTTTTTTTTTTTTTTTTTGTGTGGGGTGGGGTGGAACTATGAAGCATGGACACGCAAAATGGTGCCGAAGCGTTGTTGACACGGGACAGGACACGGGGACACGCCATGACACGTGACACGCATCGGTGTCCTTAATTTAATTTATTTTTTGCGGGGACACGCGTCCAACTGTGACACGCCATGGACACGGCGAAGACTAAATGAAAGGAAAAAACGTACTAACCTCGCAGACCGATTCGATTCGATTCCCCTTCCGATCATTATTATTATATAACTATTATATAATAACTATTATTATTATTATTATATATTCATATATAATATATATAACTAATAACTATTATTATTTTATTATATATTATATAATAATTATTATATAACATAAATATACTTATTAGATAATGGATAATACATATTATATGATAATATATATTTATACATATTAATAAATAAAAAAATAAACACATGTATGTAAAATAAAATAAAATAATTAATTACAACACATTATTTAAAAATATAATAAATAAATAAATAAAATAATTAATATGTATTAAAATAAAAATATTTATAAAAAAATTAAAAAATTTGCCGTGTCTCCTGCCGTGTCCGTGTCCCCATTTTTTAGAAATTACCGTGTTCCGTGTCCGTGTCCATGTCCGTATGCGTGTCCGTGTCTGTGTCCGTGCTTCATAGGTGGAATATGGATGTGCAATATGGGATAACTTTTCGTGAGCTGCGAGCCTATGATGCATGGATAAATTGCATAGAATTTTATTTGCATTTGTAGCAGTTAACAAACTCTTTGAATACTTGTTTGGATGTCCGATATTTCATGATGTACCCATAGCTTTGATATTGTTATGTGAATGCATAGTACATACTGATCTGCATGGCTGATAATGTTTGGAACTATGGTATAAATCTTTAGGGAAATAGGTAACTAGGGTTTCAATTACTTGGACTATTACTTAAAGAAGACTTAATTATTAGGTAGGTGGTGAGGTTCGAACACGAAATCTATTGTTTGCTCTGAAACAATGTTGATTTCATCAACTCATCTAAAAGCTTAAGCTGTTAGAGATTGGGTTAACTTCAATATATTTATTCTCAATTAAAAAAAAAATTATTAGTAAGTATGAATATTTTTCTGTCCTATGCTTGGATTTGGGAGGATTTATGCAGCAAATCCCATTTGATAGGACTTAAGGTTTGGCTTGGTTTGGTTTGGTTTGGGATGCTTGGATTTGGGAGTTAGATCAATTTGACATTTAAGCCCATATGGGTATCCACATGCATATCAAGGATGCATAAAATGAATACTTATAATCTACGTTACACAGACTTGTTAGTTCTGGCGAAGTACCCGTGTCGATACGACACAACACGGGTACGGGTATGGGATACGGACGGGATACGGCATGGAAGAAGTGGATACGGCATGGAAGAAGTAGATATGGCATATGGAAGTAAGAAGAAAGATGGCATACCTGGGATTAGGGCTACGAAAATTGCGATTAGGCCTTCGATCCTGCGATTAGGGCTCCGATCTTCTTTCAAACTGTCTTCTTCTCTCTCTCACTCTCACGCTCGATTGTCCTCTTCTTCTATCTCTTCTCTCACTCTCGATCATCTTCATCTCTCTCTTTTCTGTTTCGATCAACGTCGTCTCTCCCTTCTCTTTTCTTCTCTCCTTTCTCTCTATTGACTGTCTTCTCTTCTTTCTTCTTTTTAATGGGTGCGTATTATATAAATAATGTATGATATAAATTATATCATATATAATATAATTTACCATAAATAATATATAATATAAATTATATCATAAATAATATATTGAGAACAACTTATTTTCTTCCATCTTGAAAGTTGTCACCAACCAACAAGTTAATAAATTTTCACCTTTTCACCTACCAATCAAAAGTCAAAAAAGCTACCATCTACCTATCAATTATATAATAATAAATTTAATTAAATAATATATAATAAAAAATTAATAAAATTAATAAAATTAATAAAATCTATAAAATACATTATCTATTTTATATTTATTTTAACATAATTTGTTATTCCTTATTTATTATATTTTTGTTATTCATAATATATATGTCAATTAAAAGTTAAAAAAAAATTATATAGATAAATCAAAAAAATTATCAATAAAAGTAATACATAAGATAAAAATAATAAATATATTTAAAAAATAACTATTTAACTTATCTTTATATAATAAATATATTTTAAAAATTAAATATTGAATATATCTCCGTATCCGTATCCTCGATTGGATCCATATCCACGTATCCTCAATTTTTAATTTTGAAGTACTCGACCCCTAAATACATACTTGCACCCGAGTCCGTGTAACATAGCTTATAATAAATATGAATGCATGATTGTGTAAAATGTTTTTTTGCTTTATATGTTTTACACTTTTCAAGTTTTGCATGAAAATAACTGATTATGTTATTAAAAATGTCCATTTTTTATTGGCAACAGAATTCTACCTTAGACAATATTCATGATATATTTTTTTTAGGAATTGTGATATTGGCGTTCTTATTCATATATTTTATTTCTATCCATTGACTGTGAGATAGTTTAAATGGAATGGGGTGTCATTGTTCAAGTTGTTTTCTATATAATAAATTCTTTGAAAGTCATCGCTGAGATTATTATGCGGATATTGGTGTCTTTGGCATAGGTTGCTGTTGACAGGTTCTCTGGACGTTCTCGTGGATTTGGGTTTGTTGCCTTTGATGAAAAGAAAGCAATGGAAGATGCCATTGAAGAAATGAATGGAATGGATTTAGATGGGCTTAACTATTACGGTTGAGAAAGCTCAGCCTCACCAAGGTTCTGGTAGAGATCATGATAGTGATCGCCCGGGATAGGGACCGGACCGTGGTCGTGAGCGTGATCGCAACCGTGACTATGGAGGTGGTCGCGGATCTGGTGGTGGAGAGTGCTTCAAGTGTGGCAAGCCAGGACATTTTGCTAGGGAATGCCCCGTGAAGGGACAGGGGGCAAATATGGTGGCAGGGATGATAGGTATGGTGGTGGTAGTGGTGGTGGAAGCCGTTATGGTCCTGATAGAAATGGAGATCGATTTGGGGGACGGAACAGGGATTCTGGTGGTCGTGGGGGAGGCGATCGATATAGTCGTGACCGCTCTGGTCCATATGATCGCCGGGGTTCAGGAGGTTTCAGGGGATAAAACGGCTGCTTAAAATTGTGGTATGCAACACTCATTGAGCTTTGCAAATGCTTCAGGTTCAGGTTGCTATGGTACTGATGGATCATTGTTCATGTTGTCTTGCAGCTGAAGAACTTGGGCGTGCAGCTGCTACTGGATGTGAAGCATTGGAGTTTCTTTTTACAGGATATGTAACTTCTTGTCAGTATTTGGGCTAGCAGAACAATGTACTTGATCAATTTTTAGAAAGTTTGGTTCTTGGCACCAATAACCTACTATTCTGTGTTCGTAAAATGTTCGATATCTTGCTCTGATGGGATCTTATGTTTGCTTCACATGTTCGAATCTGGTTTTACACTTTTGAATGTCATTATTGCTGCTGGATATCTACTTTCTTATATGGGCAATTACAGATGTCATTGTTGCCACCGGGTGCATAATGAATTTCTTGAACTAGCAGTTGCATACCTGGAAGATTTTTTTTGGTGTTAGACAGGTCTAGGACCCCAATGTTGAGGACTTTGTATGCTTGGTGGTTATACAAAATATTTTGGGGGGTCCATGATCGGGTGTCTGCTTCTTTTCGACTGGGGTGCATAATGAATTTCTTGGAACTGTCAGTTTCATATCTGGAAGGTTTTAAAACAGGTTTAGGGCCCCAATGTTGAGGACTTGGTATGTTTGGTGATTATACAAAATATTTTGGGGTCCTTGTCACATCCCCCCTTTCCTGTTCTTCTAAACAATGTTTCTTAACAAATAAATGGGCGTTAACCGGGTAATTTTTTACTTCCTTATTGTCGAACATTATACAATCCCCGTGCCAATTCTTAAATTTTCAGTTATTTCAATATTAATATTGTTAAACTTTTGGCAGGCTGTTTGGTCATTTATGGTCTGTTTGGATACATGATTATATGTTTATACATGTTAAAAATGAGAGTTTTGGGGGCAGCAACGAGCTATCTGCAAGTATTACATCATAAGCCACACCTCTGTTCTGCATGGCACAGTGATGGAAGAGTTCCATTCTTCTTAAACATGTGGGGGGTTGTTTGGAAGCTCTCGAAGAGTTCAGCAACTGCTGTCCATTGTTTTGTTTTGGTTCCCTGTTCCACAGTGCTCATCTAGGGGAGAAGTTTCTTGTAGTTCTCTGCATGTGATGCCATGGTTCTTATTGCTGAGATCCCGATGTCTTGTTTTTCTTTCAGTCAGCTTCTTGTTCATTTGTCCGCTTGTGGTTCCCATTAGCTGTTCCCTTCACCTTGAGGATGGTTATGTTCCGTCTTTGAATGTCTTGTTGTGAGACAGGCTGCCTCTTGAGTCCTGAAGTGTCTTGGAAGGAAAATGATTCTTGTGCTGATTTGAGAGTTCACATTCCCTTTTGCAGGAATTTTTTTTCCTCCCCTTTTTTTGTGGCTATTTGCATATTGGAAAGTATCCATGTGCTATTGGCTATTGTAAGCTTTGTGTTTATGTCTTCCACTCTGCTATATTTCAGGGGCATATCCTCCCCATTTTTTTGTTATAATGTCTGTCATAATGTTCATTGCTTCTTTCTTTTTTTAAAATTTTTTTTTTTTATATATATTTTCTGTTCACTGTGACTTGTTGAAATCTAACGCACTTGACATTGCCCATTTGTGGGGCATGATATTCTTTTTTTAGCTGATGGATGGGTGTTTACTATGTGGTTCAGTTGCTGTCTTGCACGTTTGTTTGCTGTCGGAATGACATTTGCAGCTTTCTTTTCTTTTCCTTTTTGCTTACTGGTATTGCTTCTTTATGCATATGCACATGTTTCAGGTAGCAAGTACAAATGATTACATGGTATTTTTGTCTTGCTTTATAATTGATTTGATGGGTTTTCTTCATTATTGAAATTATACTACATTTGCTACATCTTTTGTCAAATTTTCAGCGGAGGCACAACTTTTCTTCCCACAAGGCTGGCAATTTGTTGAGCTCTTATTGTGTGGTATGAAATTCTGGTTAGTAGAAGCTTAGGTATTGGGCTTTTGAATTATCTTTCTAAGAACTACTATATACCTGTTCTCATATATTGTCTGAACATATGTGTGTATTCATGGACGGAACTGTTAAGTCCCAAAAATGGTTTTTCACTCAATGATGGCAAGTAGTTGGCACATTGCTTTTACAAGTTGTAAAAGGTGTTCCTCTATGATCATTTATACTTGTTTAAATCGGAGACTGGAGTATCATGTCTATTTGTTCCATTGTGCTGGAAAAGTTGAAGGGCCTGTTTCAAATTTTTTAGGAATGGTTATTTAAATCTTCATTCTTAAGATCATGAATTGACTTGACACCATTGATTTATTGGCTTTGTATTGTTGTTTCTTTTCCTTTTCCTTTTCTTGTTTTTTTCTTTCCTTGATTTATTAGATTTATTAGCCATATGTATATTGTTGTTTCTTTTCTTTCCTTGATGTTTATTTTCTTTTCATTTGGTTATATTAAGAATTGCTTTAGTTGCAAATCATTGTCTTCCTTTACCTCAGAATTTTGTTCCTCTGGGGCGGCCTTGACAGTTAACAATTTTGGAGATAAGGAAATAATGGTAGTAGGGCTTTCAAAGCTTATCAAATTGGGGATGATTTGGGTGATTCTAGGTGGAAGCCAATGGAAGGCCCACTCTTTCATTGTCACCACGCAGTCTCAGCCGGGTGAAACTGCTCATCCAAGGAGTATATAAAACACCCTTTTTTTCGGCTTTCGCAGCCTCCAATAGTTTGCGGAAGGGTTATAACTATAAGCCATTTTTGGGGCTGTGTTCACCTATTTTGAGTTGGTAAGCCATCTTTAGATGGTTTTGAATATTTGGGCAATGAAAGAGCTATGTAATAGCTTATTTAACCAAACACGTTTAACTTTAAAAAAAATTAAAAAAAATTACAAAAGATTATTATTATTATAGATTTTTAGATGCTCCATCAAACATATTTAGAACTTATTATAAATTTTTTAAATTAATAATTTAAAAAATTATAATCATAAAAACTATTTAAAACTGATAATCAAATGGGCCCAAAACTAAACGTAACTCGTTTCAGATGCCAAGTAGAGTACAACATGCAGAACAGCTACAATTCATCAAAGATCTTATATGTTAAGCTCACACTTGGGACAAATGGGGTTTTGGTAACCATCGTTAAAGGCACCATTTCAAAGTTCAACCACTAAACAAAGCATATTCAATGAATTATGATATAGCGCAGAGAAACACAAACGGACCAATGGATGCAAAACTGGATCACTATCTCAAGAAACAGACGGTGCACACTAAAATATTGACATTTCATGTTCCTCTTCAATCATGCAAATAGCAAAGAAGGCACTACAAATCAAGCTTTTTATTTGATTCAACAGAAAGTTACAAGCTATACAGTTGAGTTGAAGTTACAAAACATTATTAGCTCCAATGCACAAGTGGTATATTTCAATGAGAAACACAACCATTACAGATGTAGTATACTTTATACTCATCAAGAGTGTTTCCTGACTGTATCTCCATAATGAAACAATCATGGGTCTCACAAATCTGACACAACTTTCAGCATCCGAATTTGTTACAGTAGGGATATCCAAAAGAGCACAATCTGGAATCTGAGCCACTTCTCCACTAGCTCTTCTATCCCTCATCGTGTCAGATGCATGTATCTGGTGGATATCCACCATAGCTTCTACATATTTATTGAATTTCACATCATCTGGAAAAGGAGCAGGTACATAAGCCATCAATTTATCTTATGATTAGCACACATAAGAGGCATGTAATCAAGAAACCAACTCAGTGGGTGACAAGCAACCAGATGTATTTGGTGCCCGTAAAGAAAAGGGAAAAAATAAAAAATAGAAGCTTCACTGGTACAATCACAAGTGTTAAAAGTCAGAGACTCGCAGATTCTCAATAGGACCACTTTTGCAGGAAAAAATGAAGAAGAAATTTCAACAAAGAAACTCATCAAGATAAAGCAGGCTCAACATGCACGCTAATTGTCTTGAGCACAAAGGAGATTGTGAGAGAGCAATAGAGTGAAAGCAACAAATCTGACAATAGCATGGGTCCAGAGCACGGCCAAGGCGCAGTGAAATAAACATGGCACAGATTTTCCGTAGTTTCAATTTAAAATAAAATAATAAAAATTAATAAAAATAAAAGAGGAGAAGAAGAATTCTTGTGTCACAACATACCACCAATTTGAGGTTGGTGGTATTTTTTATTGTTCCCACACATTCCTAAATTGCAACAAAAAATAAAAAATAAAATCAATAGCAAATGTCGGTTTTATGGAACCATGAAGGGTCTAAGTAGTGCTGAAAACTGATGATGTTAGGAACTAACTATGGAGGACAAAAAACCAACATAGATTGCTAGTTGAACCAACCCCTGATTAACTGAAAGTCCTACTCCCAATGAAAAATTTCAATGTCTACGTGGGAGCTTGTAGCCACATACATGACATCAAAGACAAAGTAAGTCATTTAAAATCTAGGCTTTTCCTTGATCTCTTGGCTGGCACAGTGATATGCATAGAAAGGCCATGAGGCAACCGTTAAATAAGTGAAAGCCACACTAACAAGAGGAAGCAATTGGTAAGCCTGTGCAAGGGACATGGCATAAGGGACTATACTGAGACTTCAGGAATTATTTTGCTGGCATCTGTGGAAGGATTTGAAGCTTTCTACGATACAAGACTCATCTCAATGGGCTGATAACTGGGGCACGAAAAGTCTCCACCATGGAATGGAAGGTCATATTGTGACCAGATGACCAAGATGCGATCAGACAAGACAGTTACAAGTGCATTTGCAATTCACCATTGTGTTTTAAACCAAAATCTATGACATCTACAATCAAATTGAATTATTGAACTAATCTCTATCCAAATAAGTTATAGGTACTGACGAAAACAATGAAGAGAGGTTATAGGATGGCTAGTAGATGTGGCATGGGTTGTAAGCAGTTAGAGACAATGGATCACCTTCTTTTCTGTTGCCCAGTGAGTGACAAAGGATCTTTGAGATTCTGTATTATCTGTGTTCGCCGTGTTCTGTTAAAGAGGTTTTGGACTGTTGGGAAAGCGAATATAGGAGGAAGGCTAAATAGAAGTTTTGGATGGTGGAGTTCGAGGAGGGAGAGAAAATGACTCTTTGTTGAGCCCTTTTGATCTCTTGTACATGGCTGAATCCCCTTGGGTGTTTGTGAGCCAATAATACAAATTGATCTTTACTTACCAAAAACAAAAACAAAAAACAATGAAATCTGAGGCATCATGACAACAAGAAGGTCAAATGTTTAAATGATGTCATCTATGAAGATTTTTATGGGAAACAAATCGAGAATCTCAAATTTGTATTCTGCTGCAAACTGTAGCATGCCATAAAGATTACAATTAGGGAAAATACTCATGAAGAAAATAATGGAAACTTGAATATATCAAACCACAGGCAAGCAATTAAATATACTATACAAGTTGTGTGCCAGCAGAAGTAGGCACAAAAGCAAGATGTGGCAGTCTTTCTTTTCTTAAATAGGATGACTTACCAACCATGATGGAAGCCCTCAACTCCAATAAGTAACAGCCAAATTTGAGAAGTGAAAATGTTTGTTGTCCCCTGCTTAATTCAGGATGGATCTCGCGATGAACCACTTTCACAAGCAGAAGCTTGCAAAGAAACAGTGCAAGACTGAAATGAAGCATCAGAGAATGTTCTGCATTCCTCTGAACAATTCAGAGGTAGTCCCACAGTTGTAGCTTTACTTTCAACATAAGAACCATCACCAAGAATTTTAGTATCACTATTTGAAATTGCTTTCAAGATAACAGGCCTCTTGCTATACTTAAACATATAGCGATCAAGCTTCCCATTGCATTTTCCATCATGCAGCATAGCTGTATTTCCATATTGACTTTGGTTTCTAGTGTCATCTAGATGCAACTCATACTCCAACTCATCTTGTTTATGACATGACTGAGATTCAGAAATCAGGGTATTGTAATCACAATGATTGCCGTTTCCAACAATCTGTCCATCATTTTCATGACATTCCTTGTTCTTTTTACACCTCCTTGTGTAAACCATTCCGTCCTGCTTTAAATTATCCAAACCACTTGCACAAGCTGAAGGTTGCAAAGAAACAGTTTTAGACTGAAATGAAGCATCAGAGAACGTTCTACATTCCTCTGAACAATTCAGAGGTCCCGCAGCTGTATCTTTACTTTCAACATAAGCACCATCATCAAGAATTTTAGTTTCACTATTTGAAATTGCTTCCAAGCCAACAGGCCTCTTGCTATACTTCAAAATATAGCGATCAAGCTTGCCATTGCATCTTCCATCATGCCTGGTAGCGTTTCCATCACACACCATTCGACTTTGGTTTCTAGCGTCATCTGGATGCAACTCACACTCCAATTCATCTTGTTTCCAACAAGACTTAGATTCAGAAATCAGGCTATTGTCATCACCAGGGTTGCATTTTCCAACAATCAGTCCATCAATTTCCCGACATTCCTTGTCCTTTCTACACCTCCTTGTATAAACCATTCCGTCCTTTAAATTATCCAAACCAACATGAGAACCACAATCTGAAGCCATATTAGTCCATACCTCAATCTTCCTACAAACACTATGATTAGAACTCCCCTTTGAGCCAGATAACCCATTCGATGAACTACCATTACAGTCCCTTATTCTTGGAACAGTCAAACAGCCAGAATTAATCAAACCAAAGTTCTTTGAAATCCTTGGTGAGCTGTTCATTACACGATGCAATTGAAAAGCCAGGTCTGCATCATCAACAGCCATAGTAGTACTATCAGAAGCACTACTACTCATCACCGAACACTCATTCTTTGCACCATTCTCATCTTTCTTCACATCCAATTCCAACGCACCATTCCCCAATTTCGCAGCCCTTCTAGCTACCACAGCTTTTCTCAATGCATTCTCTTTAGCCTTAGCTGCAACCAAACCTTTCCTCTCCACCCCACTCTTCGCATCATTCGCCACATCCAAAACCCTAGAATTGGCCACTGGACACGATTTCACATTACTTTTCTTGATTTTCTTGAAGACCTTATTCGAATTTGCGAGCAATTCGGGTACCCAACAATCAACACAAACCGAAAACCCTAATTCGGAAAAACAATACGACCAGGGCGCAGAACAACGATACTTCAAGACACAATCACGGTGAACACGGCGTTCACAGTCTCGGCATCTGAAGCAATCCTCCTCCTGAATCTCCGAGAAGCAATACGAGCACAATTCGGCAGAGTCAACGCGGTTTATGCATTTCTTGCAGAGGAGGACGATCCGCCAAAAGCTGTCTAGGGTTTGGAGCTTGTCTTTGGGGTTTGTGGTGTTGATTCGGAGTCCACAGCAATGGCAATCGGAAAAATTGGGTAGATCTCTGGTTTTCTTACGGAACCGATCGGAAGATGAGTCCGATGACAGAGCCGAATCGGACGATGCGGCCGCGGCGGCAGAGCCCTGTTTTGGCTGCGGATCGGCAAGGAATCGCTTCCGAGAAGATGGGGTTTTGGTGAGATCTTCGCCTTTGCCTTTGTGTTTGACTAGTGGTTGTTGATCGTCTCTCATCGTCAATGGTGGGTTTGGGTTTGCAGAGAGAAAATAGGGTTTTACCAGAGACATTTGGGGGTACTCTGTCGTTCCTGTTTTTTGTCCAGTTAGGGTTTTTTTTTTTAAAAATGTTTTGAAGTTGTAATTTTTGAGCTCTTTATGTAGCTCTTTATGTTTGATATTTTGATTTTGATTTTGATTTTGATTTGTTTTTATTTTATTTTATTTTATTTTTTTATTATCATATCATTAGTGTTCTGTGTTTTTTTTTTTTTTTTTTTTTTTTTTTTTTTTTTTTTGATGGGCCGGTAAAGTTAGGGTTTTTTTTGAAAATAAACATTGGGTAATTTTTGAAGACTAGGGCTTGTTTGGGTAGTAATTTTAGTAGGTTATTTAAGTTTTTGATTATTTTAATAGGTTAAATTTTTTTGTGTTTGGAAAGATGGTTGAATTTTTTTATAATTTGATGTGATATTTATGAGAGAAAATATAAAATGATTATGAATTTGATATGACATTTTATTTTACTAACTATTTTAATTTATTTTATATTTTTATAAATTTGAACCTAAAAAATTAAGGGATTGTTTGGGATGATATAAATAAGTGTACTTTTTATTTTTTTATAAAAAGATGTACAGAAAAATAGAGAGATGATGTGATTAAAAAAAGATAAAAATATGAATTATATATGAGATATCAAACCACTCCTAAATTTTAATCTTTGCCAAACAAATCATAGGCAGTTAACTTCACTGGCCTAACATTTTAATTTGGAAAAATTACAATTTAGTTGAAATTTTAAAAATAATTAATAAATTTTTATTATTAAAAATATAAATTTTTTCATAATTTTGTAATAATAAATTTTCCTTTTCATTACCATTGAATAATAATTTTTCTTTTTAATTTCAATCCAGTAAAATAAAATAAAATTTGAAAAAAAAAAATTTACCCGCCTTTCCTTTTTGGAAAGGTTTTTATTTTTGAGAAAACATCATGTTATTTTTAAGAAATAATTATAAATTAGTGATAAATTTTATAAATATTAATATTACTAATTTAATTTTTTAAATTTTCATAAATTTGTAATTATTTTTAAAATTTTTACTGAATTGTAACTTTTATTTTTTATTTTTTGAATACCTAAGAATATTTGTCCGATAATAATGAACTATATTTATATTTATATGAGTCCAAAAAAAAAAAAAATACTAGATAGGAGAATCCAACTCTCAACAAAAAAAAAAAAAAAGATAAATTACTAGAAAATTAAACAAAGATAATAAATTTTGGTTTCTATATTACCAACATACTCATAAATAAACTTTTGAGCGGATGTTTTCTGTCACTAACTCCAATTAAGCTATGAAAATCAGTAGAAACTCACATAAAAATATTGATAGAATGGTGTGGCTTCAAATTTAAGATAATGAGTTTCAGTTACTGGATATGAATTAAAATGAGTAGACTCTACATTATTTTATAAAAATTACAAAGGCATTGTAAATCAAATTAAAAGGCTTGGTGAAAAAATTGATGATGTGCTTGAGACAAAGAAAATCCTAACACAATAACAACTGATCAATTAGTGGCCACTTGAAATTCATGAGCAATAAGTAAGAAATGTTCAAGTTCCTTTGAACAAACTCTCCAATTTAAGAAATTTTTTTCCCCTCTTCGAATAAGAGAAGGAATAAGGGGAACATCTCAGAGGATGAGGAAGAGGCCATGCAAGTTGTAGTAAGAGCTATGGAAATTATGGAGCCTACGGAGGTCATGGGAAAAGTTGTGAAAATAGAGATAGAGGCGGAAGAAATACTAGTAAAGATAGAAGAAGTCAAAATTTATATACTATAAAAAAAAAAAAGATGAATAAAAATGTGAGACAATTACAACCATTTGTTCTAGGATACAAAATATTTTCATAAAACTTTTGGAGTAGATGTGTTTAAAAGATTTAAGTTGATGCTTGGCATGGAGACTTTCGAAAATTGGTTTAAAAGGGGAGCACGTTTTTTAAAATCTTGCTGTTATGGATTAAAGTGGAAGAAAGCAAAATCTTCATTAAAGAAAGTGGAAAAGCAAATTCTTTACTAGGAAGTGTCATATTTTACATCCTAGATTAGATGGGTCTCGTTATTGCCTGCTTTATTCTCTGCTTCCGTGAGTAAAAATCGCTTTCTTCAAGTTCAATTTTATAAGGTGTTTGGTATGTATTAATTTTTATTTTTTTTTTTTATATATATACATATATTTATTAAGATCATACAAATTAACGTCTATTAACATTTTTTCTCATTTTTTTACACATTTTTTAATAAAAAGTCAAAAAGTACTCTTATGTATAATATCTTAAATCATCCCTAAGTGTAATGCTAAAAAAAAAAAGAGTTGAAAGGAATTGTTTAGAATCATTTAAATAAGTATATTTTTTAATTTTTTATGAAAAGATGTATAAAAAAATAGTGAGGTAGTGTGATAGGTGTACTTATTTAATTTATATCAAATAGTGACTTTTTAAATTTGTGCCTTTCTAGTAATTTTTTAATTCTTTTATAAGAAAAGAAGCATGGAAATAAACAAGAGATTGAATTTTAGTATTATTTTTGTGACACCCTAAAATATATTTATTTAATCTTTGGAAAAAAAAATATAATTGTACCATTTTATTGGGCCATATTGGGAATATAGGAGAATTGGTGCAAATTGTTTCAAGAAGTCTCATGAATGGCATGGTAAGCCATGTATGAAACCACATGATTACACAGTGCTACATAATAAGGATCTTCTCACTTATAAATAGGTGAGTTGTATGGTAATGAAATCATAAGACGATGGGTATCTCAAAGAGTGAGTTGAAGTCAGAAGTGAGAGTAAATGATTAAGTTTGAGATAAGTTGTATTATATTTTGAGCTACCATAAAATGTTTTATGTAAATTATGTTTTGCAAATTATATGAGTTTTTAAAAGTATATTATGAACCCTATTTGCTTACAAAAGGAAACCCATGGATAAAATTGTTTATTAAATGTGTTTTTGAAAATTATTTTGTAAGTATCACCATAAAGGTCCCATACCTTAGGGGACTTAAATAACTATTAGCCCTTTGAATTATCACTTCAAGTGACTTTTTATTTGTCATGGATCCATTGACCCTCTGATTTTTGGTGTGGAGTAAAGTACTCTGCAGAGCTAAGTGTTACACTATTGTAGGGGTCACCTCTTGAATTTGTATATCTGTTCTGTTCTGTTCTCTAGAATGAGGCAAAGTGCTGTGTAAAGCTAAATGCTATACTATTGTGGGAGCCACCTCTAGAATTCATATGGACCATCTCTTGAGTCCATAGATCTATTCCGTTCTATTTTGTATCGTGATTATAATTATTTTGTTTATATGATTTATGTATTATATGTCTATTATTCAAAATGATTTTCGTATTATGTACTCTGTATTTTAATATCAAATTAAGCTCTGTTTAGCCGAAATAATTATCCATAGTGATTTTTATACACTGATACTTTCAGTATAATATTTCTTACTCTGTCATGTACTTATAGTTGTTAAACAATTTTAGGTAGCGTGTCAGGACCAATGTATGGGATAGACACAAGGCACTTTGTAGTTTTAGTACAACTCTGGCAATGTAAACGAATAGAAGCTTCAATATATATTTTTTTAATTAAATAAGGTTTTTGGGTACTATTTTATTTTACTCCACTGCACTATTAATTTGTTATGACTTCGGTTATTGTCTTGTCGCGACGTCAAACCTTCAGGTACCGGGTTTGGATCGTGACAAAAAGGTATTAGAGCAATGGTTTTCTTTAGAATAATTTATTTTAAAATAAAAAACATTGGAGCATTTGATAGGCGCACAATTAAAAAGTAAGGTAATGAATGTTTTGTAAGGATTCATCTTGGGGAAAAATTGTCATGTTGTCTCTCTTCAATCACTACTCTACTGGAAGCAAAGAAAAGCTAAGAGAATATGTTTCCTTCTTCAATCACTGCTTTGCCAAAGACAAAGACAAGCTGAGGGGACATTTTTGTGAATTATGTGTACATTTTGTTTTGTGTAATGCTTATAATTAATATAAACCAATAAGAATTATGGATCGGGTTCATTAAAACTTTATTTTGTAGCTATGGTTCCAATAAAAATAATTGTATCAGAGAGCGCAATAGAAACGAAAAGATAATTTTCTAAATCAATTTCGAGAATGAAATTTGAAAATGAGTGAAGAATGTGACATTCTAAAATATATTTACTTAATCTTTGAAGAAAAAAATGTAATTATACATTTTATTAGGCCATGATGGGAATATGGGGGAATTGGTGCAAATTATTTCAAAAAGCCTCCTGAATGGCATGGTAAATCATGTGGCTACAAAGTGCATAATAATAAGAGTCTCCTCACCTATAAATAGAAGAGTTGCATGGTAATGAAATCACAAGAATAACAAATGAGGGGTATCTAAAAGAGTGAGTCAAAGTCAAAAATGAAAGTAAATGATCAAGTTTGAGGTAGTTTGTATTATATTTTAAGCTACCATAAACTGTTTTATGTAATTTATGTTTTACAAATTATATGAGTTTTTAAAAATATATTATGAACTTATTTGCTTACAAAGGGAAACCCATGGATAAAACTATTTATTAAATATACTTTTGAACAATTATTTTATAAGTATCACCATGGAGGTTTCATGCCTTAGGGGACTTAAACAACAATTGACCCTCTGAATTGTCACTTTAAGTGGCACTCTGTTTGTCATGGATCCATCGACCCTTTGATTTATGATATGAAACAAAGTGTTGTACGGAGTTAAGTGCTACACTATTATGGGAACCACCTCTAGAATTCGTACAAGTCGCCTCTTGAATTCATACATTTGTTATGTTCTGTTCTCTGGTATGGAGCACAGTGCTGTGCGGAACTAAGTGTTACAATATTTTGGCAGCTACCTTTAGAATTTATACAAACCACTTCTTTAGTCTATACGTCAGTTCTGTTTTATTCTGTATCGTAGTTATGATTATTTTGTTTATATCATTTATATATTATATGTCTGTTATTCAAAATGATTTTTGTATTATATACTCTGTATTTTAATATCAAATTAAGTTCTGTTTAGCTGAAATAATTATCCATGGTAATTTTTATACCCTGATGCTTTCAATATAATATTTCTCACTCTACCATATATTTATAATTGTTAACCATTTTTCAGGTGACGTGTCAGGATTAGTGCATGGAGTAGGCATAAGACACTTTATAATCTTAGTATAGCTTCCAATATATATGTTTTTAATTAAATGAAATTTTGGGTACCTTTTTACTTTATTCCGTTGCACTATTAATTTGTTATGACTTTAATTATTGTCTTATTACGACGCCGAACCTCCGGGTACTGAATTTGGGTCGTGACAATATTTTTGATTTTTTGGACTAATTTGACATATTTCCAAACAGGCCTTAGTGATACAATTAATTAATTAATGGGTAAATATTGAGATTTGCTAAAAATAAAAATCGTCTCATGTGATTTAAAAAATTATAAATGCTTCATTGTCAAAAATTTTCATTTAAAAAAATTAACTTAAATAATAAAATTTTTAATTGGTCTCTTATACAACGATTAAATTACTTAAATTATTGATTGAAATAAATTTATGACATTATTAAAAAAATTATTAATTACTTTAATAATTTATTAATAAAATTAGTGTAAACACCTTATTTTTTACCGCCCTTAAGACTTGGGCACTATTGACGGTTTACTTGGTGGTGAAAGTTGTGCAGTGCAAGGGTTCGATTTCTTCGGCAAGGAGAGAGTCAAATCTCAACTTCATACCCCTTTTGGATCAAAACAATCTTGATCAAAAGATTTTAGATCTTGAAACCCTCTCTTTCAAAATGTTTTAAAAACAAAGTTCCTACGATGTTCCGACGCTCGCATTTCGTTAAATGTTACGTTTTTCGGTAAACCGACCAAGGACAAAGTAGAAATGAATAAAAGAGAGATGAAATCTTTGAAAAATCTTTCAAAACACCTTGTTTAGGTGTTTGGATTTGAAGGAAATGGGAAAGGAGAGAAGAGAACTAGTTTG
The DNA here is from genome assembly GCA_025200525.1 of Camellia lanceoleosa. Classification (NCBI taxonomy): domain Eukaryota; kingdom Viridiplantae; phylum Streptophyta; class Magnoliopsida; order Ericales; family Theaceae; genus Camellia; species Camellia lanceoleosa. The sequence continues at coordinate 10,740,816 of CM045770.1, read as the reverse complement.
GGAGAAGTTTGGCATGACTTCGGGTATGACCAAAACTGCGTGGCTTCACCAAAAGAGGGATATCTCTTGGCACAGTTGGAGTTTTGATGCAAGGCCGGCACCATTGGAAAGCTTACTTCCGGGACTTCGATTTGCATACAAGAATGACCTGAAAAGGCATCCAAATGAAGGAGTTAGGCTTTCTTCAAGTCGGGGACTAAGGCTGATTTTTTATGCTGGCCTCTATAGAAGTGTGCCGACCATTAATGGCCAATGCCTGCCCCATGCCGGCCAAAAATGGTAGGGTGCCGGCCAACAATGATAAGGTGCCGGCCATTGATGCCAGAAAGTAGATTTCAACAGATATTTTATCTCTAGCTGGCACAGCTGTCTTGGCTGAGATATTTTCGACCAAACCTTTTCTTTTTGCTATATATGAGGCCATATATCATATATTCAAGGGGGTTAGAACACTTAGAACTTCTTGAGCAAGTTTTGAGAGCCTCTCTCTCTACACCTCTCTCTCTACATTCCTATCTCTCAAGAACTCTTGAGCATTTGTGCTAGAAGTCTTGCATACAACCATCTTCAACCTATTAACCCTTGAGAAGAGTTGATCACCATTGGCTTGAGGTCCCTTGTTCTTACACCATTACACCACACCTCTTAGCCTAACACCTCCACCATCCATCCAAGCATCTTGGAGCTGATTTTCAGAGGTTGAAGAACTCCTTTCTTGGTCCAGAGCTTGCTGCCTTGCTGTGCTACAAGGGTAAGTCCTCATTTCTTCCATTTTTGCATTATTTTGCTTCATAAATTAGCCCTATTTGCAAGAAGTTTTGGGCTTCGACATAAACTGAAAAGTGTCTTATTTTGAGCTCCTCTTGAATTTTGATTAAGGACACTTCTCTGTTTGAAGTCATATACCTCCTTGTATGCTATTTCCCTCTTTGTAGGCTTATTTTGCTTCATATCTTAGCCCTACTTGTGAGCATTTTCAAGATTTGTCATAAAATGAAAAGAGTCTTATTTTGAGCCCCTCTTGATGTTTGATTAATGGCATTTTTCTGTTTGAGGCCATTTACTTCCTTGTATGCTTGTTTGCCTCTTGTTTTGAGCCTTGCATCTAGGCCTTTGTTGCATGTTTTGTTTGGCCTTCTAGCCACTGAAATCCAGTGGATTTTTAGTGGCTAGCACACTGTTTTGAGAGCTAAAATCAGAGGGAGGGGGGTGACCCCTTCTCTCCTTGTCTTATTTGTTGGCCCTTTTGGCCTTCCAAAGGGGCTCCATTTTGCATGTTGTGAAGTCACATTTCAGGCCCTATTTGGTGAGTTTTAAGGTCTTCCTTGACTCTATCCGGAGCTCTTTTGGCCATATTTTGTGTCTATAATGCATGTGTAGAACAATCCTCTTCAAGGCCTTTCAAAGGGACTTTTCATTGCATGCTTCATTGACTCATTTCAGGATTTTTTTGGTGGGTTTTAGAACCCTTATAAGTCATTTCCAGAGCTGGTTTTGCCATGTTAACTGTCTTTGTCGTATGTGTAAAGCAACCCCTTGAATAGCCTTCTAAAGGGGCTCATCATTCTTGCATGTGTTGACTGAGTTTCAGTGATTATTTGGGCATATTTTAGCATATCATGTTCCTATTTTTGGTTGGTTTGGTGACCTTTCTTATGCTTCATATACATGTAGTGAAAACCATGCTTACTAGCCTATGTTGCATGTTGTTTTAGCCCTTCATGTTAGCACCTTTTGGCCATGCTTAGAATTGATTTGGTGCATGTTTAGGACTTCCTTGGCTCTGTTTTCATGCCTCATGGTCAAATAATGCTCGCTTTGCATACTTGTGGTTCAATGCATTTTCCTAGTTTTGAGTTTCGGGGCTTATTTCGTGCATTGGGTGACATGTTTCCATGATTTGGGACCATTGAGCATCTTATTTTAGAGCTGGAAGTTGCATGTTTGTATGCCATCTTTCATCCCTTGCCATGCTTAGTTAGAGTTGTATGTTATGCCTTAGGATCGTCCTTTGCATCCGTCCATGTTAGCATGTGTTTCGGTCGTCTTATTCCCATAATATGGCCACTGATTTGAGTGTGGCTGAGGTCCACTCATATTGGTGTAAGTCCATCGTGCATTGTGTATGCCATTTTAGTCCATTGCATTGCGTATGCTAGGTTGTTAGTCGCATTGTGTATGCCATATAAATTTATCGCATTGTGTATGCTAGTAGCATGTTTGCATCTCATCCTTGCATGTTTGCATGGTCAGGTCGCATTGCATTAGGATTGCATGCTAGTTGCATTTGTGAATGTCAAGCATATTGCATTGTGCTTGGAGTAGGAGTTAGTCCAAACACGAGAAACGAGGGGCGTTTCATACTCCGAGTGATGGAATGTGTCTCAATTCTCGGTCGCCGAAGCTCTTGATGATTCATGATAGAGTTCTAGGCTTTACTCGTTGTATTGGCGCATTCATTTTCATGTTGATTTGCACAAGTTGGATCTTTGGCCATCATGCATTGGGATGCGTGATTGATGGTCGTGGATCCGACTTGGCCTCTCCCTTGATGTTTTGAGGTGATTTGGAGTGGCATAGTGCATACATGCCCTTAGGAGACCCTCCATTTCCTCTATTTTATGCTTTGTTGCAGCCTGGTGTCACAAAGACACCAAAGGCTTCAATACCATGATGGTAGCAATATCACACCTGGTGGCTCAGAAGGTGCCTGTTGTTGGCCTAAGTGCTCCTTTCATGGCCGGCAGGCCACTGGTGAGTCCCCCAGCAGTGTTTTGGTAAGTTTCAAAGAACAAACACCGGAAGACACCACCGCAGAGCCTCTAAAGAGCAACCGGAAGGTGTTTCGAGGCAAAGAACCGAAGCGAGCATGCATACCTTCCTCTTCTCCAAACAGAGCTGGAATAGCATTCATTTACTGCTTACTTGTTAGTTAGTAGTTATGTAATAATTAGTTGAAGCTAGTTATTAATTTGGTTTTGTAATAATTAATTAGCTCGTCAGTTAGTTAATTAGACGGTTTGTACTATTTATTCGGACCCTCTGAGCGAGGGCACAATTGTAATAAGTGTGCGTGAGTGTGTTTATGTCTTCCAACCTCACGTCTTTCTTCCCTTTTATTTACTAGCTTTCGATGGTTAGTTTAGGACATGTTTTGATTAGCATACTTATGCTTGCATGTTTGCATCCATTCATTTGTATTGCTTGCACCAGGCTCGGCGAATCATACTAACTGTATTGTATTTCAATTCCAAATTGAATACGTGTTAGCTATAGCATCATCATATGCCATCTTAGAATAGCCGAGCCTATCTTAGTTGCATTTTTGCATGTGTTGCATTAGGCATTTCTGTATAGTTAGGATCATGCATTGATTTCTAACATAGCTTCTGTTTTGACTTGGAGTACTCGGTAAGTACTTATGCTTTAGCATCCTTGCATGTGTGTGAGTGACTGCCATGATAGCATGCTTACCATGAGGCTACCTGCTTATGTGATATAACTGCCTGAATGCCTGTGGGTGAAGGTTGGGTTATTTGGATTGGAACAATTCATTGACTGTGAGTTTTAAGCCCACTAGATAGTGGCAAATCACCATGTTTTCTAAGCCCACCCGAGAGTGGCAAAATCCACGTCTTAGCCTACTTACGAGTAGCACCTTCAAACCGTTTTTCAAAACAAACATGAAATGTTTTGTTCCAACTCAGGCAATCCAGTCTATACTTGTATGCTGTGCGCATCACATAGTAAATCTAGGTTAATAACCGGAATAAGAATGCATAATGTTTTCAAAACTAGATATCATGGTTAGTAGAGACCGATCTTTGATCGAGCGAGCGGGGGTGCTCATAGCTGACCTTCCCCAATCGTACCCAAGTTCCCGAACCGAGGCAACTTTGATGATGACGGACACGTGGCCTTAGGCAACGAGTCAGGGTTTCCTAAATTCCCCTAAAATAAAATATTTAGGTGGCGACTCTGTATCTGGCAAAACAGTTCATGTTTGACACTTCTTTCTAAAAAATCTATTTTTCAAAACAATTTGCCAGATTTGGACTCTTTGATGATTCATCGGTCTTGCATTGCACTCTTTGGTTCAGATTAAGAACTGTGACAATTTGAGTCCGAACTGTAGTGAACCCAAATGAACGAGCAGATTTCCCTCCAGGCGTTCGGGGGCGTCTCTGATTTTGGCAACTCATTGAGGAGTTAGAGAACTTGACTCGAACTCATGATATCTTGTTTTGATTACACTTATGTGTTTCTTTGCATTGTATTTGCATTGGTGCGCCTAGGACACCGTGTTTTCCGTATGCTATTCCTGAACGATTTGCCGAAGGCTCGCTTCGAGAAGCGTGCCATAAGGCTGACCGATTGCGGGCTCTGCCACGATGGGAACACAAACCCCGGTTATCACCGGGGCACCCTTTTGACCATTTGACCTAGTGCATATTCGGAATCCATAGTGACCATTGCAAGCTAGGACAGGTTGCTTGCCCATTTATAAGTTGCTTGAAGCCGCTGAGTGCGTAGTGAAACCCTAGCTCCTGACAAAATAGGACAGGGAAACCCTACTCCAACATAGGGGTGTTTTGGCTCTCACTTGCTTGTTATGTGCTTTTAGAGTGTGTCTCTATAGGAATACATGTATCAGTTTGCAAGTTTGGGCATTAGGCCTGCGGGCATCAGCATCAGTGTTTTGGGAATCAGTTTACCCGAGGGTATCAGATTTGAGGTAGAATTTTGAGGCAGAAATCAGTAACGAGTGCAGTCATTCAACTATGCCCATATCTATTCTAGTGAAATCAGGCTGAGATGCTCTCTGTTTTCTCTTTTGCTAGGTAGTCGTGGAACCATAGCTTTAGAAGGCTCCAATATCCCCTGGTACATTGGGCTTAGGCTGATAAACTTTGGGCTTGTGCTGATAAACTTTGTCAGGTTAGAGATTCAGTTCAAAGGCAAATAAGTGTTCCTTCGCCGGAGGCAGGGTAAAAAGGCCAGTCAGGCACAGATCATTAGTTCAACAGTCTTCGGATCAGCCGTCATTATCCATCTCACCTGTGTGCAGTTGGGTTGAGATATCTGCTTTTACCACAGATATAGATATACCAGTCAGTCAGCTGGAACAACAGAACATGGCAGGGATGGAGGAAATGGTGTGCCAACTCCAAGAAAGTATGAAACTCATGCAGAAGGACGCTGCTCGTCAAGCGGAATTTGCCAAACAGCAGGCTATGGTCATGACCCAGCAGGCAGAGCTAATTACCCGGCTACAGCAGTAAGCCAGAGCATCAGCTTCACACCAAGCTCCTCCCCCACCAAGAGATCCAATACCCAGGGAGACACCAAATGTTTAGAATATCTAGGAGGATACAGACATCTCGACAGGGCCGGCTCCACCCCCCGATTCTACCTCAACTATCCAAGGCACCTACGCCTGTCAATCAACCGGACTCTCCCTTTGAGTTCGAGGTGGACCCTACAGCATTGAAGTTGAGCAAGCTTGAAAAGATGTTCAAGAAATCTCAAGGAGTAAAGTCCATCCCGGACATTGAGGACGGGTATACCGATGCAGCTGTGACGCTGCCGGACAGATTCAAAATGCCGCATATCAATCGCTTTGACGGCTCTGGAGACCCAATGGTGCACCTCCACCTTGTTTTCTGATATCTTGAGGCCAATGGGTTTGACCACAGCTCAGAAGTTGTCTCTTTTTGGCCGAACCATGTCTGGGATAGCCGCGATCTGGTATGTGAAATTAGAGGACTTTATGAAACGGAACTGGGAAGAGCTAGCTGAGGCCTTTATTGCTCAATACTCCTACAACACATAGATCAAGGTCACAACTCATGATCTTGAAGTTACCCGCCAAGAACCAAAGGAGGGTTTCTCAGAGTTCGTGACGAGATGGAGAGCCAAGGCCTCAATGATGACCATAAGGCCGACAGATAAAGATCAGATGCGAATGATTGTGCGCAATCTCCAGCCCAAGCTAATGTAGAAAATGATTGTTCTCCCCTTCCCTACCTACCTATTCAGATCTGCATGAGATGGGGGTGCAAATCGAGGACGCTATGAGGCAGGGCCTCATTGACCAGGAGAAGGAGCAGCCCAGGAGGGCGTTTTTCCGCAGTTCGAATGCGACCACCAGTGGTGATGCAGCTGCAAGATCTTCTAAAGTGGACATGGTCACCACCACCATATCAAAAACAGCTACCCCATTCACCGGTGCGTTCAGAAGTAGCTCGCAAAAAATCAAATATCCACCTCAAGTCAAGAGGGTTTTTACCCCACTTTATATGCCTTTGTCAAAGGCTCTAGAGGCCTTACTCTGGAAGGGATATCTGAAACCGTTGGAACAACGGCCTCTACCTGATCCTCTCCCTCCAAAGCATGACCAAACTAAGTACTGTGCCTACCATCAACAAACCGGTCATGACACCGACAGTTGCTTTCGTCTGCGCCATAATATACAGGATCTGTTTGACAACAGGGTCATCGCCGCACCAGTCTTGCAAAGTCTATCGGCACTTGATCAGTGAACTTATGGGGGATAATGTGACTATGTGATCGGGAGATGAACCACCTGCAGGCGGCACTCAGTTTACTCCAGATGTGGCATATGGCACGCACTGTTCTGAGCATTTGTGAATACTGGTTTTTGTGCTTTCTGATTCGGGTATTGAGTCAATTTTTGTTATGTCGTTTAGAGTCTATCCCGTTGTATAGAGTCAGTCTTTTCATACTGAGTTAGTTGGGTTTGTCTTGTTGTATCGAATCAGTCCTGTTTTGTTAGAGTCGGGTGATCCCGGGGGCGTTACCTCGGATATCACTATTTGTTTTGTGTTTGTCTTTTCGCTTTCTTTTGAGTCTGTTTCTGCCGAGGAGCCAGTTACACTAGTAGATCTAATTGAAACAGCTGTGGTTTTCATGCTTTTGTACTTGTTTCTACTTTGAGCATGTTGTGCCAGCAAACTTGAATGAAACGACAGTGCATTTCACCTGCTCTTTTGTGCCTTGAATTCATTGCACCGACCTAAGTTTTTCAAAAACTCTTTTTGAACACTGCGCTGAAAACAAAGAGGAAGGAATTCCTCGGGATTTGCAAAAATTTGATCAATTGAGAGAAAGAAAGGCATGCTAAGCCCTTAACGAATGAGATCATGCTTGTTAGTGTGAGTACTGGGAAGGATCTTGGCTTGATCCAGATTGGTTCCAGATCTTGTCTTGTATGACGATTTGTCGCTTTCTTAAAAGATTTCAAAAAATATTTTTGCGCGGTCCTGCGAAGACCTGTGTGGAATCGCTCTTGAGATTGTGCAGCCTAGGATCGCTCTCAGCCTCGAGACTCGACCCCTTGCTTTCAAACCTTGGACCTTTATTCAGAATGTTCAACGGTCAACCACAATGTGAGGCCTGTGTGGTCAGATTAGAAGCAGCCCATGAACTAGGGGGGAGAATATCAGATGTGATCAAAGGAAACTTGAGAAGCTAGATTAGGAGCACCCCTCGAACTAGGGGCAAAAAAATGTCAGATGCACTCGAAGAGTCAAAGACGACGACTGGCAAGAATGCCAAATCCCAGAAGGGAGGAAAGAAGAAAGTATTACTGAAGGACAACCGAGTTCCTATCCACAACACTAGGGGCAAGTTTAGCCCCCCATTTGGATGGACTCCTGCATCGTCAGCAAACAACAGCCGTTCTCTTGGATTCAGATGACTTCGAGATCTCAAACCATTCAACATGGACGAAACTAAACTTTTACCCTTGAGAGGCTCGCTGGGCCAAAAACCTGGAAGGGCAACCCAGGCAAAAGTTAGAGCAAGAAAAAGAAAAAAAAAAAGAAAAATGCAAAGAATGAAAAAAAAAAAAAGAGAAAGAAAAAAAATGAAGAAGATGAAAAGAGAAAAATGCAAAAAAAAGAAAGAAAATGAAAAGAATTAAAAAGAAAAGAAGAACAAATCTCGCAAGGTTGAAAACCCAGAAATGGCGGCCTTGGCAAAAGTTAGAGCGCAAAAGGAGAGGTTAATACCCGAGTGTACCTTAACCCTGAACTACGTAAGGCTTGATTCCCATCTTTGGGATACGTAGGCAACTTCATTCTGAAGTCCAGCCATAAACACTTCCAAATCGATTGTGTCCATGTAATGGTTTTGATCATCTTTGCCTTCTCTGTATTCGAGAGTTCGGTTGTGATCGTCACTCTGAGGACTGATTACAATGCGCTGCGGTGCTATCCAAACAAGGGGCAACTTTCCGTTGCCATGCGGTATCCTTCAAACAAAGGGGTAGTTTTCCATTGTTTTGGATCTAAGGTTGTGCATCTCAAGAGTAAATTCTGCGTCGGTCGAGCAGTGGCCATTTGCAAAAATAGTTTTTGAGAATTTTTAATGAGGTTGACTAATTCTCTCAAAAATTATTCCACTTTTCCAAAACTGGACCATTTATTGAACCCAAAAAAGGAAAATATTCAGTGCTCATAATCTAACTCGGATGATTTCAAATCAGAAAATCGAACAAGCGCGTTAATCTAACTCTCATTTTGGTTAAAATTGTTTTAAGCAGAAGCCAAAAACAAAAAATGGTCGAAATAATGAACTAGAGGCACAGTTGAGTTAGGCTTCCTGTCTTTCCCCCGTTGTCAATACATTTGCCAGAAAGGGCACCATACTTGCCGGAAAAGGGCACCCTATTCGTCAAGAAGGGCACAGCGGAAGCTAACAGAAAATGGCTGAAATCTCTCATATCCTCCAAGCAACGAGGTATCAAGCCAAGTGCGAAGCACAAACTGGAATGGGGTAGGATATTCTATTCCCTCATCTGGACAGATCTAATCACGTCCAAACTCCCCAGTAGAGCATCGTTAACTAATGTTAATTGCAGATCTGCTGCATGTCCAGCCGTAGCGCAACCCCTCTGCGGGAAAGTTCACTGTTGTAGGCAGAAGAAAAAGAATCTAGCGGAATGTTAGGGACACGAGCCCACAACCTCATGTTTATCCATCAACCACCCAGGGGAGGGATGAAAAATGAGAGATTAAAGAATAGAGAGATGTGCCCTGAGAGGAAAAGCGAGGAAAGGGCTTTTCAGAAAAACCGAGCTTGAGGGCCAAGTGATGTGAGAATCACAAATGAGAAAGGATGGGAAATAATACCCAGAGAAACAGGCTCCCTGTGCACGTCTGAGTGTCGTGTCTTTTTGTTTTATTTCGATTCTTGTTTTGAGTTGTTTCGAGTGTTACTCAATGTGTTTAGGTTGTTTACCTTTTGTTTTCCGTTGTTGAGTCGTAGTGCGCTGTGTTCAGTCGTAGGCTCAATACCCCAGTCAAGAACTCATCTCTCAATTTCAAAAATAAAATTTTTTTTGTGCTCAGAGTGCCGTATCGTTCTCCACATTTGTGCAAAACAAGATTTTGTTCTTTCAAAAACTGCAAGGTTCAACCCAGGTCACATGAGAACAGTAAAACCAGGACCTATCTAAAGCTATATAGGTTCCAAACTGCAAAGCAAAAGAAAAGAGGGAAAATGTCGGGTATCTGAGTTTGTTTCAACTTCAGTAAATTCCGAGATTGCATTCCGTGTGTACCGCTTCAGGTCTTGCCAATGCTCTGAAGTATGAGTGTGCCTCGACCTCAAGCTCAAGATCAAGTCTGCTTCAAGCCAGAATGGCGATCAAGTGCTCTCCCTGAGTACCTTTCCCTACTAGAGGCATCTTGGCTGTGTTCGCAATGAGTTCCTAGGAGATCAACTGCGACGGTGGAAACTAGAGTTCGAATGGCTATTGTCTAGAACGCAAAGGTTCTGGATTTCCGAGACTAAAGTCTGGTTTAAATACCCAGAGGCGTGTCCTCGGCTTGAAATCTATATGGAAGCCCCATAGGTTGAGATATCATATATGCATCTCAATTCTGGATACTGAACCAACCTAGTCTATCACCCCGTTGGAGAATAGGGAAAGTTGTAAACATGATCAGGAAGAAAGGCAGCGTCCAAAGTGTTCTACATGAAGAACCCTTGTCAGTATTTCAGAGCCTTTGTACTGTAAGTTGAAGGTAAGTGTTCGAAGAGTACAAGGGGAGATCCCCGTCGGAGAAGAGCAGTTCACCGCCACTCACCTCATGAGGTGCTTTCTAAAGCGTCGTTTTATCCATTTATTGCTTTCCTTAAGCATCATGCATTGTAATGTATTGTACCTATCAAATTTCTTTCTCAGTCATACACGATATTGTATGTACGGTTCATTCAAAAAAGTTCCGTTTAAAATCATTTATTTAGTGTATCAATCATACTTCATTCACTTAGTGTATCAATCACACTTCATTCACTTTGTGTGTCTATTACACTCTCACTCATTTAGTGTATCAATCACACTTTATTCATTTTGTGTATCTATCACGCACATATTCACTTTTGTGTATCTATCACACACCTTCTCATTTTTTGTATCTATCACACTCCATTCAGTTAGTGTATCAATCACACCTCATTCACCCTTAGTGTATCTATCACACTTTCTTCATTCGCTTTGTGTATCAATCACACACTCTCGCTTTAGTGTATCAATCACACTCTATTCACATAGTGCATCTATCACAATTTGTGTTCACTTTTAGTGTATCAATCACACTCTGTTCACTTAGTGCATCTATCACACTTTGTGTTCGCTTTTAGTGTATCAATCACACTCTGTTCACATAGTGCATCTATCACACTTTGTGTTCACTTTTAGTGTATCAATCACACTCTGTTCACTTAGTGCATATATCACACTTTGTGTTCACTTTTTGTGTATCAATCACACTCTGTTCACATAGTGCATCTATCACACTTTGTGTTCGCTCTTAGTGTATTAATCACACTATGTTCACTTAGTGCATCTATCACACTTTGTGTTCACTTTTTGTATATCCATCATACTTTGCTTCACTTAGTGTATCAATCACACTTTATTCATATAGTGTATCCATCACACTCTCTTCACTTTTGTGTATCGGTCGCACATGCTCGCTAAGATTGCATAATCTTCTTACATCATAACAGCATGAAATGTAGTTTGATTTGCTTTCTTACTTAAAAATGTCGCATTTATTGTGAATATTTGCTTCGTTACAACTTTATTTACATGATCCTTACTGCATGAAATATAGTTAGATTTGTATATGCTTGCTTAAAACTGTTGCATGATATGTTTCATTACAGCTTTTTTTACATGATCATAGGTTATGTTCGGCTTCTTGCATTGTCAGTTGCATTTTGCCTGGCACATCTCTTTATCTCACTGCTTGTTTATGAAGTCTTGGCCTTGTCAAAAATGGGTTGTCTCGGCTTTGACATTCACTCCGTCACGTATGACTTCCGAAGTTACATCAAGAGGGCAATCAGAGACACCCTATTTTTGACCACCGTTAAGACTTGGGCACTACTGACTGTTTACTTGGTGGTGAAAGTTGTGCAGTGCAAGGGTTCGAATTCTTCGGCGATGAGAGAGTCAAATCTCAACTTCATACCCCTTTTGGACCAAAACAATCTTGATCAAAAGATTTTAGACTTGAAACCCTCTCTTTCAAAATGTTTTAAAAACAAAGTTCCTACGATGTTCCGACGCTCGCATTTCGTTAAATGTTGCGCTTTTCGGTAAACCGACCAAGGACAAAGTAGAAATGAATAAAAGAGAGATGAAATCTTTGAAAAATATTTCAAAACACATTGTTTAAGGGGTTTGGATTTGAAGGAAATGGGAAAGGAGAGAAGAGAACTAGTTTGGAAGAAGTTCGGCATGACTCCGGGTAGGACCAAAATTGCGCAGCTTCACCAAAAGAGGGATATCTCTTAGCACAATTGGAGTTTTGATGCAAGGCTGCCACCATTGGAAAGCTTACTTCCGGGGCTTCGATTTTCACATAAGAATGACCTGAAAAGGCATCCAGATGAAGGAGTTAGGCTTTTTTCAAGTCGGAGACTAAGGCTGATTTTTTATGCTGGCCTCTATGGAAGTGTGCCGGCCATTAATGGCCAATGCCTGCCCCATGCCGGCCAAAAATGGTAGAGTTCCGGCCAACAATGATAAGGTGCCGGCCATTGATGCCAGAAAGTAGATTTCAACAGATATTTTATCTCTAGCTGGCACAGCTGTCTTGGTTGAGATATTTTCGACCAAACCTTTTCTTTTTTCTATATATGAGGCCATATATCATATATTCAAGGGGGTTAGAACACTTAGAACTTCTTGAGCAAGTTTTGAGAGCCTCTCTCTCTACATCTCTCTCTCCACATTCCTCTCTCTCAAGAACTTTTGAACATTTGTGCTAGAAGGCTTGCATATAACCATCTTCAACCTATCAACCCTTGAGAAGAGTTGATCACCATTGGCTTGAGGTCCCTTGTTCTTACACCATTACACCACACCTCTTAGCCTAACACCTCCACCATCCATCCAAGCATCTTGGAGCTGATTTTCAGAGGTTGAAGAACTCCTTTCTTGGTCCAGAGCTTGCTGCCTTGCTGTGCTACAAGGGTAAGTCCTCATTTCTCCCATTTTTGCATTATTTTGCTTCATAACTTAGCCCTATTTGCAAGAAGTTTTGGGCTTCGACATAAAATAAAAAGTATCTTATTTTGAGCTCCTCTTGAATTTTGATTAAGGACACTTCTTTGTTTGAAGTCATATACCTCCTTGTATGCTATTTCCCTCTTTGTAGGCTTATTTTACTTCATATCTTAGCCTTACTTGTGAGCATTTTCAAGATTTGTCATAAAATGAAAAGAGTCTTATTTTGAGCCCCTCTTGATGTTTGATTAATGGCATTTTTCTGTTTGAGGCCATTTACTTCCTTGTATGCTTGTTTGCCTCTTGTTTTGAGCCTTGCATCTAGGCCTTTGTTGCATGCTTTGTTTGCCCTTCTAGCCACTGAAATCCAGTGGATTTTTAGTGGCTAGCACACTATTTTGAGAGCCAAAATCAGAGGGAGGGGGGTGACCCCTTCTCTCCTTGTCTTATTTGTTGGCCCTTTTGGCCTTCTAAAGGGGCTCAATTTTGCATGTTGTGAAGTCACATTTCAGGCCCTATTTGGTGAGTTTTAAGGTCTTCCTTGACTCTATTCGGAGCTCTTTTGGCCATATTTTGTGTCTATAATGCATGTGTAGAACAATCCTCTTCAAGGCCTTTCAAAGGGACTTTTCATTGCATGCTTCATTGACTCATTTCAGGCTTTTTTTGATGGGTTTTAGAACCCTTATAAGTCATTTCCAGAGCTGGTTTTGCCATGTTAACTGTCTTTGTCGTATGTGTAAAGCAACCCCTTGAATAGCCTTCCAAAGGGGCTCATCATTCTTGCATGTGTTGACTGAGTTTCAGTGATTATTTGGGCATATTTTAGCATATCATGTTCCTATTTTTGGTTGGTTTGGTGACCTTTCTTATGCTTCATATACATGTAGTGAAAACCATGCTTACTAGCCTATGTTGCATGTTGTTTTAGCCCTTCATGTTAGCACCTTTTGGCCATGCTTAGAACTGATTTGGTGCATGTTTAGGACTGCCTTGGCTCTGTTTTCATGCCTCATGGTCAAATAATGCTCGCTTTGCATACTTGTGGTTCAATGCATTTTCCTAGTTTTGAGTTTCGGGGCTTATTTCGTGCATTGGGTGACATGTTTCCATGATTTGGGACCATTGAGCATCTTATTTTAGAGCTGGAAGTTGCATGTTTGTATGCCATCTTTCATCCCTTGCCATGCTTAGTTAGAGTTGGATGTTATGCCTTAGGATCGGTCCTTTGCATCCGTCCATGTTAGCATGTGTTTCGGTCGTCTCATTTCCATAATGTGGCCACTGATTTGAGTGTGGCTGAGGTCCATTCATATTGGTGTAAGTGTATCTTGCATTGTGTATGCCATTTTAGTCCATTGCATTGCGTATGCTAGATTGTTACTCGCATTGTGTATGCCATATAAGTTTATCGCATTGTGTTTGCTAGTAGCATGTTTGCATCTCATCCTTGCATATTTGCATGGTCAGGTCACATTGTATTAGGATTGCATGTTAGTTGCATTTGTGCATGTCATGCATATTGCACTGTGCTTGGAGTAGGAGTTAGTCCAAACACGGGAAACGAGTGGCGTTTCATACTTCGAGTGATGGAACGTGTCTTAATTCTCGGTCGCCGAAGCTCTTGATGATTCATGATAGAGTTCTAGGCTTTACTCGTTGCATTGGCGCATTCATTTTCATATTGATTTGCACAAGTTGGATCTTTGGCCATCATGCATCGAGATGCGTGATTGATGGTCGTGGATCCGACTTGGCCTTTCCCTTGATGTTTTGAGGTGATTTGGAGTGGCATAGTGCATACATGCCCTTGGGAGACCCTCAATTTTCTCTATTTTGTGCTTTGTTGCAGCCTGGTGTCACAACACACCAGTGGCCAAGATGCACCACTTGATGGGCGGCGATTGCCTTGTTGTTGGCAATGATTCTTTTCATGGCCGAAGCCTTGGTGAGTCCCCCAGCAGTGTTTTGGTAAGTTTCAGCAACAAACACTGGAAGACACCCTGCAAACAGAGCCTTTAAAGAGCAACCGAAAGGTGTTTCGAAGCGAAGAACCGAAGCGAGCATGCATACCTTCCTCTTCTCCAAACAGAGCTGGAATAGCATTCATTTGCTGCTTACTTGTTAGTTAGTAATTGTGTAATAATTAGTTGAAGCTAGTTATTAATTTGGTTTTGTAATAATTAATTAGCTCGTCAGTTAGTTAATTAGGCGGTTTGTACTATTTATTCGGACCCTCTGAGCGAGGGTACAATTGTAGTAAGTGTGCGTGGGTGTGTGTATGTCTTCCAACCTCACGTCTTTCTTCCCTTTTATTTACTAGCTTTCGATGGTTAGTTTAGGACATGTTTTGATTAGCATACTTATGCTTGCATGTTTGCATCCATTCATCTGTATTGCTTGTACCGGGCTCGGCGCATCATACTAACTGTATTGTATTTCAATTCCAAATTGAATACGTGTTAGCTGTAGCATCATCATATGCCATCTTAGAATAGCCGAGCCTATCTTAGTTGCATTTTTGCATGTGTTGCATTAGGCATTTCTGTATAGTTAGGATCATGCATTGATTTTTAACATAGCTTCTGTTTTGGCTTGGAGTACTCGGTAAGTACTTATGCTTTAGCATCCTTGCATGTGTGTGAGTGACTGCCATGATAGCATGCTTACCATGAGACTACTTGCTTATGTGATATAACTGCCTGAATGCCTGTGGGTGAAGGTTGGGTTATTTGGATTGGAACAATTCATTGACTGTGAGTTTTAAGCCCACTAGATAGTGGCAAATCACCATGTTTTCTAAGCCCACCCGAGGGTGGCAAAATCCACGTCTTAGCCTACTTGCGAGTAGCACCTTCAAACCGTTTTTCAAAACAAACATGAAATGTTTTGTTCCAACTCAGGCAATTCAGTCTATACTTGTATGCTGTGTGCATCACATAGTAAATCTAGGCTAATTACCGGAATAAGAATGTATAATGTTTTCAAAACTAGATATCATGGTTAGTAGAGACCGATCTTTGATCGGGCGAGCGGGGGTGCTCATAGCTGACATTTCCCAATCGTACCCAAGTTCTCGAGCTGAGGCAACTTTGGTGATGACGGACACGTAGCCTTAGGCAACGAGTCAGGGTTTCCTAAATTCCCCTAAAATAAAATATTTAGGTGGCGACTCTGTATCTGGCAAAACAGTCCATATTTGACACTTCTTTCTAAAAAATCTGTTTTCCAAAACGATTTGTCAGATTTGGACTCTTTGATGATTCATCGGTCTTGCATTGCACTCTTTGGTTCAGATTAAGAACCGTGACAATTTGAGTCTGAACTGTAGTGAACTCAAATGAACAGAACGCGATTTCTCTCCCGGGACGTTCGGGGACGTCTACAATTAGTCGTTTATTATATAATTAAAAACTTCAAAAGGTGTAATTTTCAGAATTACAAATGACAAATTGTATTCTAATTAAATATGAGAAGATATATTTATAATTTATCCTTAATTAATCGTTTGTTTATGGAAATTAAAAGGGTAAATTACAAATATATTTTTGAGATTTATTTAAAATACAGATGATTCGTTATAGTTTAAAAAATTATAAATATTTCCTTATTAGATTTTTTTAGTTAACATAATTAACTAAAAAATGAAATTAATAATTGCTCTCTTATACAATAATAAAATTATCTAAATTATTAATTGAAACATATTTTTAACATCATTAAAAACTGTTAATTGACTTAATGATTTATTAATAAAAGAGATGATTTGTTATGAAATTAAAAATCATAGGGTTGGAATATAATTTTCAAAATTATATGGAGCGATTCGTATTTTAATCAAATCGCAAGAGATGTATTTGTAATTTATCCAAATTAAAAATTACTGTCGGCACACGCAGTGCACGTGACCATCGCCAGATCTTACGCATAGGGCACACTCTGGTGACGCCGGTATCCAAAACCCTCTTTCCATCCATCGCTCGAAGCCGCCTCCATTTTCGCCATTCGATTCGATCTCCTCTTGTAAGCCTCCAAACTTCTTTTCTTCATCTTCTACTCAGATCTTCAACTCTCTCTCTCAACTTCGTTTCACTTCACATTGATGCTTTTTTCTGATTCTGACTTTTCCTCAAGCTCTGTAACACAGGATTAGCATCAATGGTGGGAAGTGTTGAGGTGTTTTCTGGCGATCTCAATCTCGAAAAGGTTGAGCCTTTGCCGGAGGATTTTGATCCAACTGAAGTGATTAAAGATCCTCTGCCACCGGTGGTGATTGATTGCTGCGAAGTCATCGACAATGGAAAAAGTGAAGAAAAGAAGTTGGAAAGGGAGATTGTGCTTGGGAGGAATGTGCACACAATGTGCTTTGATGTCACCGAGCCCGATGCCGACGACGAGGTCACCGGAGAGAGGGAAGGTTATATGGCTAGTGTGTTGGCTAGATATAGAAAGTCTTTGATTGAGAGGACTAAGCACCATTTGGGTAACGATTATTTGCTTTTTAAAAGAAAAAAATTGGATTGCTTTATTTTACATTTGATGATGTTTATTTATTGCTGAATTTGATGCATTTTGAATTGCCCCGATGAGTGTGTTTTGTAAAATTTTGAAGTATGACCTTGTAGTCTTGTTGGCCTTCTGGAATGGAACTGGCTCTTGGGTGTTTATGAATTTTGACTATTGATCTATAAAAGTTGCATTCATTTGATGAAGTCAGAAAATGAATTAGAAATTTATCTTAAGCTTTAGGGTATGTTCATAAAAATTACCTCAGATTGATGATTAATTTCAAAATAAAGATAATTTAGTCTCCACTTGCAATTTTGTGACTGGTAAAGTATTTGTGTATAAATTTGATGTGGGGACTGGGGTCTAAGAAACTTTTAACCGTTATTGGTGCTTGCTAGTGGCAAGCCTCAGTAACCTCGCTACTACGCACAGTCTACATTTGGTAGCTGGAGTAGAGACCTTCTAAAGTAATAGTGCGCTTAGCCAGTGAAGTGAAGGGAATGTGATTGGTACCATCAAAATGGAATTTTTGAACCAATAGGACCTTAGGGTATATAGTCAAAGGCGTATCATTCTTGACATTATTTCTGCTTTCCCAGCATAATGTGCAAACATGAATATTTATTTATTTTAGTAGCCTTGGTTAAGTCCTTATGGATAAAAACTTGAACCATATCTGGCATTTAAATTATATCGATTGCTAATATGGTATAAAAAATACTAGAGATTCCCAACATTTTACCAAAAATTATACCAAACACTCACATGAGTGTGGGTTCAACACCCATGTGAGTGTTGTGTCAAAATTTTGGTAGTATATTTGGTATCCCTAGCATTGCTCATAAGGTATAGCCATAGGGCTTCCATTTCTGAATAAAATATATTATGTGTAAAAAAGCATGGCCATGGGTACAACCATACACCTAAGTTAATATTGGATCCATGCTTGGATACATTGGATGTGGCTATACAATGCTAGAAACGGTAATGACTTAAACTTTTGCCATAGTTCAATATGATGATAGCAACGAATCATGTTGTAGTTTACTACAACTTTTATTGAATAGGTAAGGCTGTCAAAGCAATGGCAATATTACTCACCCATGCTATATTGTATGATGTATTTAAATAAAAATATATGCAAAACTGTTTGTTTATTTCTGTTTCAAAACTAGTCCAGCTTTATAATTCTATAGGACTCTCTTCTCGTCCTATAATGGGTTGATGTCTACTCAACTAGCCTTTATCTCAACTCAACATGGATTCATTTCCTTTAGTTGGCTCTACTAGTATTTAGTACTATACAACAACTATGTCATTTCTTATGTCTCAATTCATGTTCTGCTCGACGTTCTTCAATTTTTTTTACCAACCCTTAACATGAATCAAATCACTCCTTACAAGTGCATTTTTTGGTTTATGTTGCATCTGGTATTTTTCCTCATTTTATCTTCAATTGGTGCCACTTCTAACTTCATGCATTTGTTTCATATTATATATTTTTTTGAATGCCACTCATCATCTCAACATTTTCATTTCTGGTACCTTGAATTTTTTGAACATGTTACACTGATTTTTTGCCCATATAAATGAAAAATGTTTAGTGTTGTCTCTATAATATAAGATAGTGTGCAAACTTTCAATAATATTTTATCTGCTCTCATTGAGAGTATAGGCCATAGCATTATTTTCATGAAAAGTAACATAAATGTTCATCAAACAAGAATAGGGATCTTGTAGCCTTAGCATCATGGCTAAAAAGCAAAGAGGATGCATTGATATGGTTTTTGCCTAAATCTAAACAATCTGGCATACATTGTAGTGTCACCAACTTTGTGAAGTAGGTCAACATGGTGTGTTGCTCTTGTGTGTTCTATTTGTGTTATTCCCAGAGGGTATTTCTTTTCGTCTATTTTTGAATTGGCTGTTGTTAACTCTTTGAACAGATTTTTTTGATCTTGTTACTTGATACTTCTTGTTATTTCTCTTAGTCTTAGAAGAAAAGTACTATGAGATTTCAGTTCTGATGTGTTTCTTCCACTATGTGAACATGGGCCATCTCAGTCTCTCAAATGTGGAAATACAGTGGGATACAAGCATTTGGGAGGTTGGGGAGATGATTTGAAAAATTGATGCAACTCTCTCTCTCTCTCTCTCTCTCTCTCTCACACACACACACACACACACACACACACACACACACACACAATTGTGAAATAATTTGATCGTTAAATTAGTTTTTGATAAAATTCATGCTTAATTGTTTTTAAAGTTGTATTCAGGTATTTATATCAATTGAAGTTTTAAATTTTTTTATTTTGCATCATTAAAATTTACTACATTGTTGTATCTCATCTGGAGATCTGTGTTTTGCAACAGGGTACCCCTACAATCTTGATTTCGATTATGGTGCTCTGGGACAGTTACAACATTTCTCTATTAATAATCTTGGTGATCCATTTATAGAGAGCAACTATGGAGTCCATTCCAGGCAGTTTGAAGTGGGCGTATTGGATTGGTTTGCCCGCCTATGGGAACTTGAGAAGAATGAATATTGGGGTTACATTACAAATTGTGGAACAGAAGGCAATCTTCATGGTATATTAGTCGGGTTAGTATCAATAGGCTTCATTTTGTGACTTTATTTTTATGATGTTTTGACCTATCGTGTATCTTGTCAAAGTTTAAGAAGATTATACTGATTCTGCAGGAGGGAAGTGTTTCCAGATGGCATTCTGTATGCCTCGCGTGAATCACATTATTCTGTTTTCAAAGCTGCACGAATGTACAGGATGGAATGTGAAAAGGTCGACACTTTGGTCTCAGGTGAAATTGATTGCAAGGATTTCAAAACTAAACTCCTTTGCCACAAGAGCAAGCCAGCAATTATCAACGTAAACATTGGTACTTCCCTCTCTCTCTCTCTCTCCATGTGATGTGATGTATTGTTAACAAATAAATTTCTGCAGGTACAACTGTTAAGGGAGCTGTTGATGATCTAGATCTGGTTATACGGACCCTTGAAGAAACAGGATTCACACATGACCGGTTCTACATTCACTGCGATGGGGCTCTATTTGGTCTCATGATGCCTTTTGTAAAACGTGTAAGCTTTCAGTGCTTTTGGAAGCAAATGTTGTGTTACATACTTTGTGCACAAACAATATTGATTGGAATCCACCATTAGTTGAGTTTACCTGAAAGATAATTGGTCAAATATCTCTCCTTTTGCTGATTTCAAGATTTTTTACTACTGCTTCCTGTTCTACCATTAATTTTGTTTGGGTCTTGGTCAAATGTATGGAGTAGCTAGGATCCCCTAGGTTGGAGCCACTAATTTATTGGTAGATCCTGTACGTCCACTGTGTTCATTTCTTGCGTGTTTGAAACACATCTACATGGTGGTTGGAGGTGTGTGAAATGCAAATGGGGGTGAAAAAAAAAAAAAAAATTGCAGAAAAATCTTTCCACTATAACAGTTAGTTCACAATTTGTGAAAGAATCAGTACTGGTTGGTCAGGTGCGACAGATGCTTTAGTATTCTTGATGTTGCTTCATCTTTGAACCCTTTTTTTCTTGCATTATGGTTTGCTTCAATATTTGCATAAAAGGGAGCAAAACAGTTTCCCAGTCCAATTTAATATTAGTTTTTGGTTATAGTCTACGGACTCTACACTATTATTTGAAAATGACTGTTTACATCCTCAATGTGTGTATATATTCCTTGTTCTAATTGTTCTTGTGCTGACTAGGCACCGAAAGTTTCTTTCAAGAAGCCTATAGGAAGCGTGAGTGTTTCTGGCCACAAGTTTGTGGGATGCCCTATGCCTTGTGGCGTTCAAATAACAAGATTGGAGCACATTAATGCCCTATCAAGGAACGTGGAGTATCTTGCTTCTAGAGATGCAACTATTATGGGAAGCAGAAATGGCCATGCACCAATCTTCCTCTGGTACACCTTAAACCGGAAAGGGTACAGAGGGTTCCAGAAAGAAGTACAAAAATGCCTCAGGAATGCACACTACTTGAAGGACCGCCTCATAGCAGCCGGCATTGGAGCAATGCTCAACGAACTCAGCAGCACAGTCGTGTTTGAGCGCCCACAAGATGAGGAGTTTGTTCGCAAGTGGCAGCTCGCTTGCCAAGGGAACATTGCACATGTGGTGGTCATGCCCAACATTACCGTCAATAAGCTTGATGATTTCTTGACCGAACTGATTGAGAAACGTGCCACTTGGTATCAGGATGGGAAGCTTCAATCTCCTTGTGTTGCTTCAGATATAGGTAAGGAAAACTGTCTGTGTGCACTACACAAGTGACAAGTGATGGATGTTGTGCTTTCACAGTTCCTGTGTTGCCTCTGTTGTTTTATCTGTATTAGAAGACTTTGTTCTAATCTGCTCTTTTACTGTGATACTTTGGGCCTCATATTCTTCTCCATTACTTGCTTTGTTCTGTTGAGCTTTTTGAATTCTGAAATATGCTAGGTGAGATCTGATCTTACTTTCTCTAGAGAATTTTGAGTCAAAAGAGAGATGTAATAAAGTTTCATCGACTTGTTTGCAGAGCACACAATTAAAGCATTATCAATATCCCTTGCATTCCTGAAGTTTGTCTTTAGTCCTCAGTTTTCCTCTAAGCAAAATGAAACTATGTCTAGGAATATTATTAGAAAACCAAACAAACTTATGCCATGTAACTAAAGGGTAATGAGACCTTGAAGCATTCCAGGTGTGAGAAGCATTATGTACTTGCATGCAGGGGAGATAGCCCATTCCACCTAATCAGCTTTTTTAGAATTAGGCTGAAAAGAAGTCTTTGCCAAATACAAGGAAAAAAAGGCCATGCCCGTTGATTGTATATAATAGCAGAAACTTTAGCAAGGAAAGCAACACTTTAGGCTATGTTTGGATTATGTATTTAGGTAGGAATTTGAAAAAGAAAAGGGAAAAAGAAGTGAAATGTGAATGTAATGTAATTGCATTTTATCTATATTCAATCACCTTTTCCTTTTTAAATCCTTATCAAAACTCATGATTCAAGTATAACCTTAAACCTTTAGCAAAATAGGGACAAATGATTTATTAATAGTGTTTAGATTATGAATTTAGGTGAGCATTTAAAAAGGAAAAGAGAAATGGAATATATATATATATATTATTCATATTTTTCTTATTTTTTTTCTTTCTTTTTAAATTTTTATTCAAATTCAAGTTTCAAACGTAAAGGATTTAAAAGGGCCAATTATCAAATCAAAAAAATGTACAACCAAAACGACCAAACTCTATGACTGGCAAGCATGATTGGGATGGGTGAGCACAATCTTGGTGGGGCCTTTTGGATGTGGGCTTTCTTGAATTTTTGGGCTTATTTCACGACAAGATAACTATAATTAATACAAAACATGAAAAAGCTATTAAATGTCTAGCTAAATAAAATAAAAATTTGCTAATTTAATTATTGTTTTGAGATACAGAACTCAGCCCATTAAAAAAACAAGGATAAATTACACTTTGCCCTTTATATATTTGGTCATTTTCTCACTTTGGCCTTCAATTTATTTTTTTCACTTTGACTATTTATGTTTCAAGTTTTTTTTTTTTTTTTTCTCCAATTTACTCTTAAATCTAATTTCTATTAAAAATTAGATAGAAAATGATACATTGATAGTCATGTAGAATAAATATAT
The DNA here is from genome assembly GCA_025200525.1 of Camellia lanceoleosa. Classification (NCBI taxonomy): domain Eukaryota; kingdom Viridiplantae; phylum Streptophyta; class Magnoliopsida; order Ericales; family Theaceae; genus Camellia; species Camellia lanceoleosa. Next base: position 10,718,071 of record CM045770.1, on the reverse strand, counting down.
TTAATTATGTATAACTTAAAATCTAATATAATAATATATTTTTATGTTATGTGGCAGTTATTGTGTTGTTTTTTGTTTAATTGTGAACAAAAAATTAGCGTTAGGAGTGAATTGGAAAAAAATTGAAATGTAAAGCGCCAAAGTGCAAAAAAAAAAATTTTAAGGGCAAAATAGAAAAGTAGCCAAACATTAAAAGGACAAATTGTAATTTATCCAAAAAAAAAAAAAAAGAAAAGAAAAGAAAAGAAAAGAAAAGAAATTAAAAGACAGTGAGAAGTGGTGAAATTATTTACCAAAAGGTGAGAGATGCATCTTATAAAAAATTGCTCTCCCATACGTTTGTAATTATTTTTAATTTTTTTATACTTATTTGTAATTTATCCAAAAAAGAACTAGGATAATTCCTTGTTAAAAACTCCAAATGAGCTAATCTTCCAACCACACTAGTACTAGTTTGGTAATACTTCCGTTTCCCACTGTTTTCTATTTTTGTTTTTGTTTTTCTGAAAATTGGAAATGAAAAGTAGTAGTTCTACTAAACAAGTTTTTTACTTTTTAAAGAAAAAATCAGAACCTCATTACCTATTTTACATAAAATAGAAAAAAAAGAACCTCTTAACGTTATCAAATGAATTTTTGTAATCCTCATTTAGAAGAGATAAAATATGAGTCCGAGTTTGGTAGCCACATATATTCCACTAGCATTGTTTTTGTTTTATTTTGGGTCCAATGCTAAGGGTACACACAACTGGGCAGCCCTCCCTTTGCCCAGATGAAGCCATGATTCGATCCTAAGGTTTTCTTGATATCAATATTATGGAATTTTACGAAGGCATCTCTACTCGAACCTTCGAATATTGGTATGTAAAATTTGACATCTTTAAAAAAAAAGCATTTCATTTGATATGTTAAAATTTTCATTTATATTTTATTAAAATTCACATTCGAAGATTTTAGAGAAACCCACTTTATTGTGGATCCCAAGAAATAAAAAAAATAGAAAAAAAAAATTGTCATCCACTTACCTATATGACAAATTTGACATGGGGTGATTTGGTTATTCGATTGGAACTTGTTGAAGTGCAAAGTAAGATTTGAAGCATCAGGTCGGTTTGGAAAGTAGGTTGATTTTTTGATTTTTAAGCTGGTTAATTATTTTAGTTTGGAGTTAAAAAATTTCATTTGGGATGTATTTTTTGACTTTTGTAAAAAAAAATTGTAATGATTATAAGTTGGATGTGATGTTTTATCTTATTGAACTAAAAAGTCTATTTTATTTTTTTGTAATTATTTTAGTCAAAAAATTCCAAACCTCAACTTTCCAAACGTAGGCTCAATTAGAGATACTGTGAGCTATATAACTGGCACTTCTTTGGAATTCGATTTTGGAATATACTGTTTGTATCCTTCATTCATACAATGCTTAATAGTATCAATTTTTAGGTCTTGTTTTTTGTTTTTTTGAAGCATATGCTTTAGTGGTTTCTTTATTTTTTGTTAGTTATTCTGATACTAACTATATATAATAGAATATTATTATATAATATCACCCACTCTGATTGAGATTTTGAAAAGGACAGTATTCCATAAGAAAATGGAGTTTTCGTGTGGATTCCACACTCCCTCACATTTATTTGAATTATATAAATACAAATCTGTACCAATTTTTTTGGAGGTTATATCTGTGTTTTTTAAGTCAGATATAAGACACATTGTAGTGTAGTGCCCACTAGGCCAGATTGTTTTCCATTCCAGCTCCTTAAATTGAACAGTTGGAGGTATGATGCAAAGTAGTTGTTATTTTATTTTTATTCATAAACGTCTTATATTGAATATAATATCTTTGCTTGGCGTGAGATATTTTGTATCACTTCTCTTACGTCTCGTGTCTCAAAACTCTTTGTCACGCAATGAATTTCTTTGGCTTTGGTTGTGTAGCGAAGGGATTTGGGACAAGGGTAGAACTTTAAATGAGCTGAGTGATAGGATATTTAAATTTGGTTTGAAAACTTAACGAATTTTAAAATGGATAAGTTTGACTTTTTTAACTATCAAACTAATAATGAAATGAGCCTGGATAATTTTATTTTTTGTAGTACATATAAGCCGTATAATAGATTATTCAAACTTGTTTTGTTTACTTAATGAGCTGATTTTGTATGAATTTTTAATAAACCAAACATGAGTCGAGATCAAGTAATTTAATTCATTTTACAATCTTAAACTAGACAAAAAGGATAGAAAGGGGTAGGGGAGAATCGAGACAGAAGATCCAGTCCCTTTTTTGTCCCAAAGGTCATGTTTTTCATTTCAAAATCAACTTTCTTGTGGTTCATGGAATTTAGATTTTCTATTGTTTCTGATTTGGCATTTGAAAGTAGATCAAGTGATTATTATTGAGGTGTTATTCTTCTTGAAATAGATAAAGATGGTAAAACAAATCTTTTTTTTTTTAAGAATGCGGAATTGCATTATCATTTCACTTATTGGAAATTCTAGCAATAAAGTGGGGCATCAAAAAAATTTAATTTCAACTTATAAGTTATTATTTCTTAATTGAATTGGATATGTCGTCATTTCCACCAATATTAAAGTGCAAAAGAAAGAGGGTAGCATCTTGAATTAGGGGTCGCAAGTTGGTTTATTTTATAGATAAACATGGTAAAAGAAACATTTTTTTTTTTTACTATCAAACAAATAATGTCCTTTTCTGTTTAAAAAAAGAAAAAGAAAAAAAAAGGTAGTGGAAATGAATTATTTGACAAAGAAAAGCATTTGCATGCATTACTGACAGTATTGGAAGTGGACTATGAGATGTCTGCATATCATAGACTCGCATACAGGCCTGCCTGAGATTTTCGGGTTCAAAGTCGGTAATTAATTAATAAATTTTTGAATGATTTATATATTTTTTTTATTAAATAAAAAAAAAATTGAAAGTAAAAGATAAAAAATTTGTGTTAAAATCACAAAAAATATTTAGTATTACATTACAACAATTAATAAGTATCGCTTGATCCTCATTCTTCTTGCATTTTTAGAAATATATAAATCAATCATACTTGCATAATCTAATTTTTTTACAAAATCATATTTAATGGATAATAATACTAATTAGTTTAAATGGGTCTTTTAATTTTTTATGAGTTAATTTATTTTAAATTAGTTTGGGCCTTTCTTAATTTTTTTTTTTAGATTTAAAACATGCCTGATATTGTACCAAACTATAATAGAAGGGGATCCATTTTTTGGGTCTATTTTCAATAAATAACAATATTAATTTTTTTGAATGGGTCTTTCAATTTTTTAATGAGTCAATTTATTTTAAGTTATTTTGGACTTTCTTTAATTTTTTTTAGACTTAAAATATACATAATATGTTGTACTAAATTATAATAGGAGGGACTTCTTTTTTGAGTCTATTTTGAACGGCCCTAGGGGCCTGGTGGGCCTATGCCCAGGGCGCGCATATTTATATCTTTCACTATAAAGTGACATAATTAACACCGAAAACATGATATAATATTTTTTAGAACTTATGAGTCCTATTTAATAAAATTAAAAATATTATGAGTTTTTTTTTAATTTTTAAAATTAAGGCCCCGTTTGTTTTGGGAGATAGAATGGAGGGGATTGATAGTGAAAAGATTAATAGTGAAGGGATTGTTAGTGAGGGAATTAATAGTAAGGGATTGATAGTGAGGGGATTAATAGTGAGGAATTGTTAAATTATTTTTATATAAAATAATAAAACAAATAAAAAATATAAAAATAAAAAATAAAAAAATTTCTAATCCCCTCACTATTTTTCTAATACCATCTCTACCTCCTCCTTACCAATCCCCCTTCCTCCTCCTTACTAGGCCCAAGGGATTACTAGTCGCCTCCCTATCTCTTAAAACAAACATCCCGTTCTCAATTCCTTCCTCACTATCAAGCCCAATCCCCTCCCTATAACCCCAAACAAACGGGGCCTAAGAGTATGATCGATTTTGTATAGTAATGTTGCAGATAATTGTTTCACTAACTGATAAAAAAAAGAGTACGAAATTAAATAATTTGCCTTTTTACTTATTAGTTTGATTCAACTATTCAATAAAATCGATAATATTATCAATTTTTTTCAATTTTAAAATTGATAATATTATCAGTTTTTTCATTTTTAAATTTTTTTTTCCAATTTTGCACATCAATGTTCTATCACCACGCTCCTTTATAGATACAAAATTTTTAGTTTTGCACAAAAAAAATAATTATGTTTTTTAAATTTTTTCAAAAAGACATTAGTTTTGTTTTTTTGCACATAAATTTTTTTTTTCAGCTTGAATCTTGATATTTTAAAGTTTTAAAAATCAAAATAAATGTCAAATCATCATATTTCTTTATAGATATTTATAAATGATGAACAATTATTGTTTGAAGAGAAATTCTGATTATTAAAAATTTAATGGGACCTGAAGATTCAAAAAATCTTAATTATGACTTAATGGAATATAAATTCATAAATTAAAACTTGTGTGTAAATGTCCTTATTTTTTATGATATGTTCATTTTTAAAGATGTATATCATAGATTTCTCTTAAATTTTATTATTAGTAATGTAATTTAAAAATAAAATTATAATTCTCAAGATTCTTGTCATCTAAACATAATACATCCTATTTATGCATCTCTAAAGATACATAAACTTCTATGCCGTCGGAATATATTTAAAATTCCTGTCATCCAAACATAGAAAATAGTTACATTTTTTCTGATTGTTCTTATGGTTCAAGTTATACTTTGGAACTTAAAGATAGCATTTGGTAAAATTTTTCAAATATAATTTGAAAATATGAATTATATTTTAAGTATAAATTTTAAAATTATGATTTGAGTGTAAAAAATTTATTTGGTGAATGAACTTTGAAAAGTATTTTGAGTTGAATTGAAAATTTTTGATGTAACATACCATATTTGATACAAAATTTACAACTCATAACCAAACACATAACTCAAAATTCTATTCAAAATTCAAAATTCTTTTTTTTAAAAATTCCAATTTTTTAATTTAAAATATAAAAAATAACAGGTACCAATTGAAAAAAAAAATTATATTATTTCGGTCAACTAGCCGGACATTTGGGAAGAGGTCCGGGAGGACGACCGGTTAGTTCAAATTTTCCCACCTTAGAAAGAGTTTTCAAAGGTGGATGTAAAATTAATTTTTGAAAATAATAACCAAATACCACATACAAATCAAGAGGTAGAAATACATTTCTAAATCTCTTCCAAACAGAGCCAAAGTTTCTCATGTGCATTTTTTATTGCGATGAAAATAATTTAAGAACTTGCAAGTTGCAACACAAACTATTGAATCTCCTTCAATAGAATATAATAACTAGCTTGTTATATACCTTATCAACTAGATCACAAATAACAAACGTAACATTGAACTTAAAAACAAAATTACAAAAACAAAAATACAAAATCGCTAGCTTTCAATATACATCAGCATGACACCAGGAGTAATAATATAGGATTAGCTAACCCCATCAAATTTTAACAAACTAACTAATGTATTTATAAATTTTGGGACAGATTTCTCATAATCCCATCAGAATGAACTAAAAAGTATGTAAAAATAGGATCTCCATATCAATCTAGTCATTTTATCTTTTTTTTTTTTTTTTTTTTTAATACTACTTTGAAATTTATTTATTGAACAAATTGAAAAATTATAAATTAGGATTTAATTTTTTTAATTGGGGAAAATAGAATCGAATTGGATTGAAACTTAACATTTTTTATGAATAATTTCATTCAAATAGCGATTGCTTTGACACAATTCTAACCTGTGGGGAGAAAAATTGACCCCATTAGACAGTTTTTGGAGCCACCACTGCTAGAGGAAGTTCCATGTCATTGTTTACAAAATTCAAAATCTAAAAAGAAGGAAAAAAGCCCTTATAATTGGATGAATGTGTAGAGATAAGCTCGATATATGTGCACATACTTGGACGTTGGAATGTGTTCATTAGAGCAACTTTTGGATACTTGGTGCCTTATTCGAATCGGATTGGTTTACATAGTGGACCTATTATATTTATATTAATGTTTTAGTTAACAATATATATACATATATATAAGGTTGGACATTGGGATTGATTGGTATAATTTATTTAAGTTGTTTATAATTTTTTTATTATTTATTTTGAAATTTTGTGAGATTATTTAGTATAACTTTTATTTATAAATTATGAGATAAAAGTAATCTAAATAAGCTTTAAAAAATTAATTATCTAAAAATTAAAGAGAATTGGTATTTTTAATTTTTACTTTTTGATTATTAATTTTTTACTTATAATAAATTGCACATAGAACGTTGAAATTGTCTTGTGCAAAGTGATCGAATTCTTTTCGATAACTAAAAAATCCAAAAAGATGGGTAAATTACAAATGTACTATATGAGATTTGCTTAAAATATAAATTACCTCTCGTGGTTTGGAAAATTACAAATACCTCTCTGTTAGAATTTTTTATTTAACAGAATTAATTGAAAAAGTGAAATTTCTAATTGTTCACATATACAATAATAAAATTATTTGAATTATTAATTAAAATAAAATTATAACATTATTAAAAACTGTTAATTAACTTAATAATTTATTAATAAAATGACCTATTTGTTATGAAATTAGAAACCTTAAAGGGCATAATGTAATTTCTAGAACCACATGAGATAATTTATAATTTAAGTAAACCTAATGGGTGTGTTTGCAATTTAACCTCTGTTTGGGAAGTTGAGTTTGGGGCTTTTTTTGGTTAAAATAGTCACAAAAAAATGAAATAAGGTTTTTAGTTCAACAAGACAAAATATCACATCCAATTCATAATTATTACATTTTTTCTTTCACGAAAGTCAAAAAAACCAAAAAAATCTATCCCAAACGAGATTTTTTTTATCACAGGCTAAAATAATCAAAAAAACTAAAAAACCAAAAAATCAACCCACTTTCCAAACGAACTCTTAGCCTATTTTTAAATGCATTAGAATCTTCTTCAATACTCTTTTCTAAAGTAACATTTCAAAATTACCTTATTTGGATTAAATTATATAAGTATATATATTTTTATAAATATATTTATTTAAATCATATCAATTAATATATTTTTTTATTTTTATATATATATTTTTATAAAAAATTAAAAAATAACCTTATTTAGAATTCTCAAAAACTTGAGTTTATTGGATTTTGTGCATTAGAATTTCTTATTGTCTCCTCATGTAGACCCCTCTACTAAAGTGGGAGGGTATAAATAATTCCATGATTCCATCAAAGGTAAGGTTAGGTAGTTGCAAACAAAGAACCATGTGCTAAAATTTAGTTTAATATACTTTTAAATTGGTATCGTCAAAATTCTTGCTGCCCACGATATTTTTTAACTGCACAAGGTTTAGGATTCGTTTGAAATGTGGATTTATTTTTTAATTTTTATGATTATTGTAATTTGAGATTAAAAAGTTTTTATTTGGAATGAATTTTTTAATTTTTTAAATTTTTGTAAGAGAAAAAATATAATGATTATAGGTTAGATGTGATGTTTTGTTTTATTGAACTAAAAAACTTATTTTGTTTTTTTTTTTTGTGTGGCTATTTTAGTCAAAAAAATCCAAGACTTTTTCTTTTCAAATGACCTCTTAATTTCACTTTTAGCCACTAGGTTATTTTTTTTATCCATAAATTATTAATTTTATTTATTTAATCTTAAGAATTTTTAATTTCGATTCATAGAGTTGAATAATTGTGTAAGTTCGGCTTCATTGCCGACAGTGGCAGTGAGAGCGGAGAAGGGAGGGCATGGGAGAGGGGAAGGGGAAGGAAAGATGATGAGTGATTGGTTGGGGAATAAAATTTGTTTTGAAGCAGTAAGAAAAATAAGTATTTGATTATATGATTAAAGTTATTTAAATTTTGAAATACCTATCACTAATCCTTCAGTTAAATTCAAAAGCTCTAAGAATTAAATAAATAAAAATTGATAAATTAAAGACAAAATTTAAGAAGTAGCAATAATTTAAGAGGTAAAAATAAAATTAACCTAGATATAATATATCGTGCAATTAAAAATAAAAAAATGTTTGAGGTCTCAAAAAGTGTGGCTCAAATGGCTCAAAACTGTCAAAACGACGTCGTTTTGCGTCGTTTTACGCCTAGAACGACGTCGTTTTGACAGTTTTGAGCCATTTGAGCTACACTTTTTGTGACCCTCTACCATTGCTCTTAAAAATATATTGAAACAAAGAATTTTGTGCCTCATAAATTTATCAATTACCGACAAATACTAACTCTATTCTTAATCCTAATCCAAATCAAAATCAACTGCCTGTGCACATGTTTTCTGTTTTAAAATTGAATTGAACTCATATAATATATTGTTAGAAAGAACAAACTTCATAATAATTCATTATACAATATTCAAGTCAGATTTTGAGGAAGGTAATAAACAGCCCAATTGTTTAATTAAATTTCCAAACCTTATCCCCACATGTGTACACCCCCAGATTGGTTAGTCCTCTCTGTAATTACACCATCCATGGCATCATTATACATCTTTGCTTTGACTTTTTGGGTACGAATTGGTTTCAAAATCAAGAAAATTACAATATATTGGTTTTGGAGTATATGTATGTATGTAAATATAACATAATAATACAATAATATAATGTGACTTTCTTGTGGATGCCACACTCCCCTTGATTAAATATCTCATTAATTTTATGTAATAATGATGATGATATCACATGATTGAGTATTCATGCATTTAACTACTCCATCAGGGAGTGTTAACTGGTTTTGGGATCTGTATGTATCACAGCTGCCTTCATGGTCAATAGACAAAAGGAAAATAATATTTGTTGCTAAAATTATTTTACTATTTTATTTCAAGTTTTAGCTTCGTTAAAAATTTTATTGAGATAAAAAAGTTTAAATTTAAATATATTTTGAATCTCATTAAATTTTTGAAAGAGGACTATTTATGTAAATAAATTAAATTTAAACATATTTTGAAATTGGTTAAATTTTGAAGTCAAAGTTAAGCAATTTACTACTCGCCTCGTTTACAATCCTACTGTAATACATGAGAAATCATATGAAGAGTTTTAGTAAAATATTCTGGCATGGTTACAGGAAAAAAATGAATCTATCTTAGTCGTGATTTTAAATATGAATCGTTATGTATTGAGATTTTGAAGTTCAATTATCATTATTCATCAATATAAAATGGATTTGGCTTGGATTTAACTAAAATTGTGCCCTTCTAATATTGCTACATGAGAAGTAACCTGTTTTCTAGGAGGTAAGTATGAATTTTTGTTTTCTCTGTATTCATGGTTGTTGTTAGGAGCGGAGGTAGCATGGGGAAAGGGGTCACGTGCCCTCCTTCAGTTTTGCAAATTTATTTATTTATTTTTTATTATTATCATGTATAAAATGTATTCTGTTTGGTGATAATTACAAATAAAACACCAGAAAATAAGAATAATAAAAATTACAATAACTATTGTAAGGGCTGAGGCGCAGGAAATTCGCTCTCTTTAAGGAGATTTAAACCTTCTGCGGTTAGGCAAAGCCTTACATCGGTGCAGCAGAAAAAACTTTGACTTGTCCCTTCCAAGATACAACAGCCAACTAAGTTGTATGGTTCACCAATGCTGCACAATTGGTTGAACCCAAAACTTTATCACATGCACCCTTTTTTATTTGCCTGATAATCTTACACAAAACATAATAAAGCAACAAAAACTTCTTCTCACTTCCAAGATAAGAAGTTAGATCAATTTATAGGAAATGAAAGCTTGGTGGACAAGTTTCTTGGAGGAGGATTCTTGGAAGTTGCTTGGAGGTTCCTTGAAAGTAGCTTGGAAGATAAGACTTGACTCTTGGAAGACTTAGAAGAAGACTTGACTAGGTAAAGACTTAGAAGATTTGAAGGATTCTTGTAGACTAAGAAAGGATTAACTTAGAGGAAAATAAAACAAATCAAACCAATAACATATTATAATATTAAAATATCTGCTAACATTTCCCCACCTATTTTAATATTATAGGTAACAAAATCTGAGATTATTAGGCAAATAAAGATATTATGTATCATGGTAGGTATGCTCTGCATTGAACCTTTATTAGTGAAATAATAATATTTACTCCAGAGCCAATAGTATGCTTAGCATTAAACTATGACTACTTAAGGGAAATAAATAATTGTTGCACACACATAATATTCTAGGTGTTCACATAAGCTTTAAAAGTCAGCATGTTACGGCTTTGTGCGATCTTAAGATTCATGAGTGTGTTTGAGAATTAGCCCAAATCTCATACGTAGCAGCCCCACTACCACACTCACATAGGTGAATTCTGTCAAGGGTGCTCTTGTAACTATAACACGCCACTCAATAAGAGCTACATAAATTCATTAAGAGTTTTTTAATAACTCAACCTTTACAACGTTACAGGATAAATGCACTCACATCATAGGGATGGGTAACAAGTAATTTAGTACATTTCTCACGGCCATCATATGATCGTTTTTCTCATTGAACCCAGTTACAGGATCTTTGGTCCCTGGGTTGAGTATCCTCATACATGGCTCCTGTTATATTCAATGGGCTTCAACCCCATTCCCCTCGATGTATTTCAGACTCTATCTCTTGCTAAGGCCTTAGTTAATAGATCTGCAAGATTATTACCAGATTTAATATAATCCACATTTATGATGCCATTATTCATATAAGATCTCACGATCTTGTGTTTTTCTCGATAGGTCTGGATTTACCGTTATAATAACGGTTATTAACTCGACTAATTGCTGCGGTGCTATCACAATGAATCAATATAGGTGGAATCGATTTTTCTCAATAAGAAATTTCATTTAACAAATCTCTCAACCAATTTGCTTCTTCACTAGCTGTAACTAAAGCAATAAGCTCAGCCTCCATTGTTGAATTAGCAATAATGGTTTGTTTTTTCGATTTCTAACTTATAGTACCACCTCCCAATGTAAATAAGTAACTAGTGGTTGATAATGAATCATCTGACAAGGTATTCCAATCGGCATCATTGTAACCTTCAAGTACCGCAGGATACTTATTATAAAGCAAGCCATATTTTATGGTACTAGATAAATATTTCATAATCCGCTCAATAGCTAGCCAGTGATCATTACCAGGCTTACTGGTAAATCTGCTAAGTACTCCAACTGCATAGGCAATGTCAGGTCTAGTACAGTCAGTCTCATAACGCAAGCTACCAATCATACTAGCATATTCCTTTTGATTAATTATATCCTCATCATTTTCAGTAGGAAATAAACACACACGAGGATCAAAAGGAGTACGAACATGCTTGTACTTATAAAAATTATATGTTCTCAAAATTTTCTCAACATAATGCGACTGATCAAGAAATATACTATCACAGGTTTTCGTAATTTTCATTCCCAAAATATAATTAGTCTCACCAAGATCTTTCATATCAAAATGGCTACTAAGCATATTTTTAGTTTCCACGATGATATGCAAATTAGAGCCAAATATAAGTAAATCATCCACATATAGGCTAATAATGACATGTGAATTTTCTTCAGATTTATAGCAGATGCATTTATCACATTCATTTGTTTTATAGCTATTCTTAATCATGCAGGAATCAAATTTCTCATGCTACTGTTTAGGGGCCTGTTTTAAGCCATATAGGGATTTAACTAGCTTGCACACTTTGCTTTCTTGACTAGGTTCCACAAAACCCTCAGGTTGATCCATATAGATTTCTTTACCCAGGTCTCCATTTAAAAATGTTGTTTTAACATCCATTTGATGAATTTTTAGATCATGAATCGCAGCCACTGCAATTAATAATCTAATGGATGTAACTCTTGTAACCGAAGAAAATGTATCTAAAAAGTCAAGATTTGCTTGTTGTTTAAAACCTTTTGCAACAAGCCTTACTTTATATTTATCAATAGTTCCATCCAGTTTAAATTTTTTCCTCAAAACCCATTTACAGCCAATAGTTTTACAACATGGTGGTAAATCTACTAATACCCAAGTTTTATTGGATAATAATGATTCCATCTCATTATTTACAGTCTCGTTCCAAAACACAGAGTTAGAAGATGCCAAAACTTCTGATAAAATTAATGGAGTTTCCTCCACATTAAAAACATGATAATCAGGGCCAAAATCTTTTTCTAATATGGCTCTTTTACTCCTTCTAGGTTCAAAAACTACAGTATCTTGGTTTTGTAAAAGAGGAGTAGAGGAACCGGTTTCAGATAAAATATTTTCTTGATAATTTTGACCCCCACCATTTTTAAATTTAAAAGGAAATTTTTCTTCATGAAAAATTGCATCACCTAATTAAAAAATTATTTTGTTTTCAATATCAAAAAATTTATAGGCTGTACTATTTGTTGCATATCCAAGAAAAGCACAAGTGTCAGCTTTCACACATAATTTAGATCTTTTAGGGTCCACAAGTCTAACAAAAGCTAGACAACTCCAAACCCCCAAATATCTCAAATTTGGCTTATGCCCTTTCCATAACTCAAAAGGTGTATGTAATGACCCGACCCTTGTATGTATTTCTGGTATATTTTCAGTCCCTCATTCTGTGCATTTAAATACTTACTGTGAAATTTTATGTGACCTTAAATTTAATTAAGTGAATCTTATGAATATAGATTCATATTTGTCTAATAGGAAAAAAATCTGTTACAATTGAGATGATTAGAACAGAAATTGACGGCCTTAGAAGCTTAATAATCTGAAATTGATTTCACATTTGAGATCGGCATGATTTTTAAGTCATAATATGATTTTCTATGAAATTTCAATTTGGAATGATTAAACTGATTGAGTTTTGTCTTATTCAACCTTTTTATATTATGTATATATATATATATACGTTTCTTTGACCATTGGCATGGAAATAAGCTTTAACTCAAATATCTCCTGGGTGAGAGAATTAGAGAAAAGGAGGGTTTGAGAGAAAGGATCAAGAGGAAAGCTTCATCAAACAAGAAAGTTGGAATTGAGAAGAATTTAGGAGAAATAAGCTCAAGGTAAATTTAATTCATTTGTATAACCTTTGTCTTGGAGTTGGGTAGGAATTCCTTTTTTATTCATATCACTTAGGGTTTGTAATTGTGATTTTGTGGGTGTGCAAGTAGTTAATTGGCAAGATAACCTTACCCTTGATTGTTTTGACTCAACTTGAATTATCTATGAGAAGTTACATTCTATTCCTTCAATTATCAAGCTTGAATTCGTCTTTATGACCAAATGGTTATCTGTGTGTGTGTGTGTGTGTGTGTAAAGAAGTTAGAAATATTATGTAATTGAGTTATGTTATGAGCTTTAAGGATTAAAGATCTAATTCATAGTTAGTGTAATAGCCCGACCCTCGTACATGATTCTGGTATCTTTTCAGCTCTCTAGTCTGTGTTTTCGAATGCATGTTATGAAATTCTATGTGAAATTACATTGAATTAAATGAAACTTAAAAATATGGATTCCTATCTGTTGATTAAGAACATTATCTGTCACATTTGAACCTGAAATTGGACACCTTAGAGACTAAATTGTCAGAAATTGATTTGATATTTGAAATCTGCATGATTTTTAAGCTCTAATGGGATTTTCTGTGAAATTTCAATTTAAGATGCTTAAACGATTAAATTTTGTCTTATTCTCTTTTTATATAAACAAATAGATTCACATCAACTTGGAGATATTTTTTTAGAATCATCTTTGTGTGTGGAAGAGGGGAAAACGTGAGTGTTGGAGAGAAGCCCTCCAAGTGAAGAATTTGGAGAATTTGTGAAGATTGTTTAGATTGAACTCAAGGTATGGAAATTTCTTGATCTAGCCTCTCTCTCTTGATCTTGGTTGGGAATCCTTCTTTTGTTCTTGGAAAGCTATGGTAGATGTGAAGGTTTTATGAGATGATTTATGTTGATAAGCCAAATTGAGTTATGGAGGGAAATCTATCTCTTATTTCCTTGTTATTTCATGAGAATATTCAATTATGTGCTTAAATTAGAAGCTTAGGTAGCCCTTTATGCATATGTTTATGTAAACTCACAATAATGGGAATTTTGGAAAGATTATGGTTGATTTGAGTATGGATTTAATGATTGAAAGCTTAAGGAGTGTCGTGATTGATTTGTTGTGTGATTTAGCACCTTAGTTTGATATTAAATCCATTTTGAGGCTTTGTTTTGTGTTGTCAAAGATGGATTTTTGGTGTGAAATCGAGCTGTCCCAAATCAGGGCCACGGCCGCTCGAGCGGATGTCATGGCCGCTTGAGTGGGAAAATTAACCTCTCAGCAGTTTTTTTGAAATTACCTTTTCCGCTTGAGCGCAATAATCGATCTCTCAGCATTTTTGTTGAAATTATACAGCACGCTCGAGCGGCCAAATTGGCGCTCGAGCGGGGGACTTATTTTCAAAAACAAATGTATTTGTTCAGTTTTGCGTGCTTGACTCTCTGGTATTTTTAGAATATTTTTCTGATGATTTTAAGATGGTTATAAATTCATGTGAAGTATGATGACAGAGGATGGTTCCTCAATGATTTAAGAAGAAAGAGAACTAATTTACAAGTTATGATTGTGTGCAGGGCACACTCCAAAATGAACTAGCACGCCATCACAACGCTATGAGTAATAGTACATTGAACATATATTTCTTTACTGCTAATGTCTGTTAATAACATTCTGTTTTCCGTCAGTTATGATATTCGCATATGTATTGATTGGAACTCAATGAAAATGAAAGGTTGGAAAACATATACGTACATATTTGTATGTTCTGGGCCGAAAGGCTGTTCTGGGCCGTAAGGTTGTTCTGGGCCGAGAGACTGTTCTGGGCCGTAAGGCTGTTCCGAGTCGAAAGGTTGTTCTAGGCCGAAAGGCCGTTCTGCTATAACTGTAACATTAGGCCCAAGGCCGTTCTGAAAGTAAAAATCGTATCAGACTAACTTTTGAATCTCATTTTGTGAATGCACTGTTATGTATTGTGGTCAAAGTTGGTTATTAAACTGCTTAAGTATTATTATTCACTGAGCTTGTCTCACTCTGTTATTTTGTCTGATTTTGTAGGAAAATCGACTTGGAGGTCAGTCCTAGCATCAATATCATTTAGCTTGTGTCAGCCTAAGGACAGCCAGGCACTTGGAGAAGCCTTTACATGCTAGGACAGTTTTGTTAGACCCTGCCATTTTGTACTAATGTTTTGTTGGCCAAAGTTGTTTGTATGTAATATTTTGTTATATGCCCAACCTTTGGGCTGGACTTGTATATGTGTATGTAACTTAACCTCAGTCGCATGCTCACTATATGTTAATTCCGAGTTTTGGTCCTGGCATATTTGTGGTAGCTCAATGGATGTGTCTGCATGTTGTCCTATTAATCTAACGCTTCTATTCAGGCCCCAAATATCTTTTATAACAGGTTATTTTGTCTGTTTCTGATTAGGTCATGCCCAAAACTTTTAGGGATAAGTTAGGGGCGTGACAGTTAGATTGTTATGTGTTTGTAAATCCTATTAACATGATTTTTGGACTATATTCTAGCAATTAATGGATCTATTTGGGCCTTGTAATACTCACCAAAAAATTGGGTTTTTGTTGGAAATTGATTGCGATTAATCAAGCGTCATGGCCGCATGTGCGGGAGCACTGCCGCACATGCGGAAATCAGGGAAAAATTGGGCTAAAGACACTGGAAAAAAGGCACGTGCGGGGCTTCACTACCGCACGTGCGAGACTAACTGCCGCACATGCAGGGCTCACAACCGCACGTGCGACCCATGCTGCAAAATATTATCCGTTCTGTTTTACATGCTCGACCTTCTGATATTTTTGAAATCTATATTTGATGCCTTTTTGATGTTTGTAAATTCATTCGAAGCGAAGCGAGTCCGGAAATGACTTAACAAGGAAAAAGAACTAATTTATAAGTTGTGCATATGTGTAGGTCACAACCCAAGAGGAACAAGCGCTTCGCTACCGTACTGTGAGTACTAGTACTGTAATTGTACATTTACCTATCGTTAATAATTGTTATTATTAACGCTCTGTTCTTCGCAAGTTAATTACGTTAATATTTATGAATGATTGAAAAATCTGCGTACATTGATACGACTCTGGAATCACTCTGCTTTGTTGTTATCTGGGCCTAAGGCCAATCTGTAACTAGTAATTATCATTAACACTCTGTTAATCGCAAATTAACTATGTTAATTCATGTGAATGATTGAAAGAATCTGTGTACCTCTGTATAACTCTGAGATTAGTCTGTTCTGAGGATATCTGGGCCTATGGCCATTCTGTATGATCTGTAAGGCCTACAGCCAATTTGAAAAATTTGTCAGGCCTAAGGCTGTTCTGTGTATTTCTGGGCTTGAAGCTACTCTGTATATAAACTAGGCCCTGGGCCGTTCTGGAAATAGTTACAATATAAGATTAATCATATGTTCTCTGCATTTATATACGCATTGATATACATTATAATTCAAGATAATCATTGAATTGCTTAGGTACTATTATTCACTGAGTCTGGCTCACTCTGTGTTATGTCTGTTTCTGTAGGTAAGCAACCTGGAGCTTAGTCTTAACCCCTGATGCTCGTTTCTCTTTTGTCAACCTTAGTGTGTCCAGGCACTTAGATGAAGCCTGTGCATTTTTGTGAAGTTTTGCTAAGTGTTTGGCTTTGTACTCTAATTGTCTGCCTAAGGTTGATATGTATATAACCCCTTTCGTCACCCATGTTTTTGTTATACGCCCAACCACGGGGCTGGGTCTGTATATTTGGTTATATATATATAGCAGTGTGTGTGTTTATTATACGACGAATTACCTGCCATAAAATGTTTGATCTTGGCATGTTAGTTTTAACTCAATGGATGTTATTCTGTGTCGTTGAATGCTTCCGTTCAAGCCCTATAAGTTATACATATCGGATTTTATGTCTGTTTCTGAAAGTGGTCATGCCCAAACTTTTACCGCCCGAGGGGGGGTTTAGGGGCGTAATAGTGTAACTTTTGTTTTTTTATGTGGCACTCTATTCATAACATAATATGTAGTTAAAATTATTTCTCCCCACAAATTTGAAGAAGCCCCTGCTTCAATTAGCATATCATTTGTTAAATAAGTTAAAGTTTTATTTTTCCTTTCTGCTACACCATTAGACGCAGGTGAATATGGTGGAGTAGTTTCATGGATTATTCCCAAGGACTGAGCAAACGAGTTGAATCCAAAAGATTCATACTCTCGGCCTCTATCACTTCTATATCTTTTAATCTTTTTACCGAATTGATTTTCAACTTCAAGAATGAATTCTTTAAATTTTTCAAAAGTATCACTTTTATTTTTCAACAAGTATACATAAGTGTATTTTGAAAAATCATCAATAAAAGTGATAAAATATCTATTTCCACCATGTGTTAAAATTCCTTCAAATTCACATAAATCAGTGTGAATTAATTCTAACAATTCAGTATTTCTCACCACACTTTTATGAGGTCTTTTAGTTATTTTTGCTTGACTGCAAACTTCACATTTCTCAAACTTATTTGTTAATATGAGAATTAATCCTAAACTACTTATGACTCCCACATATCAGCTATTAATATGACACAAACGAGCATGCCAAAAATTCATAGAAGACAGCATGTGCTTTCTTATTCTCAATATTTAATTTAAACATTCCATCACAGGCATACCCTTTCCCCACAAATATGCATTTTTTAGTGATTACATATTGGTTAGATTCAATAGTCTGCTTGAAACTAGCTTTGTTGAGCAAATAACTCGATATCAAATTTTTCCTCATGGACGGTGTATACAACACATCTTTTAAAACAAGTACATGTCCAGAGGTAAAATTCAACTTAACATCCCCACACCTGAGCACCTTGGTTAAACTAGAGTCACCAAGCATAACAGTCATCTCCTCATTAAAAGGAGTGAAATCTTTGAACCAATCTTTATCATAGTAGACATGCCTATTAGCACCAGAGTCTGCCGACCACCGTTCCACAGATTGAACCATAAAAATATCTGTAATCATAGCCACAAATGGTTCCTCGGTAACATTAGTTTGTGGTCGAGACTGTTGTTTCCGAAATTTGCAAGTTCGAGCAATATGCCCTACACACAAAACATGTCACATTTGTCAGATCTTGTGAAGGGGGTTCTTTGTTCTATTTCCTTTGCCTCTGGTAATTTTTATTTTGTGGCCTTCCAGTATTTGTCCAGATTTTCTTAACTGGCTTCAAGTAACTATTTTTATGAATTCGACCTTTAGGTAAAGTATTTCCAGAAGTTAAATTTACCTTTGCAATAGAATGCTTTTGTGTCATAAGCGCATCTTGTCCTCGTGCTTCCTTCTCCATCCGAATTCGTGTGATTAGAGTCTCCAAGGCATCTCTTTTTGCTTGTGACGCATTGACTTCTGGAACTCCCTCCAAGATGATACTAGTTTGTCAATAATACCTGCTCCAATTTCGATGCCTTCGGATCTAACTTTAGCCACTAGCATCTGAAAATCTTGAACTTGCTCTACTACTGATTTTCCATCTATCATTTGATAGCGGAAAAAACGGCTTGCAGCATATTTTTTAGCGCCTGTGTCTTCAGTGTCATATTTATTCTTTAAGGCTTTCCAAATTTTCTTGACAGTGGTGTAAATAGTATCATAATAATCATAAAATTGATCTGAAAGACAATTCAAAAGATAATATCGACATTTATACTCATCTATATTGTATTTCTCGATTTTTTCAAGATGAGCAGCATACTTCTCATCGGTCATCTCTTTAGTGGGGACTGTGTTCGGATTTTTTTCGGTCAGGATATAGGCCACCTTGAGGAGACTGAGGTAGAAAAGCACCTTGCCTTTCCATCTCTTGAAATGGGCTTCTTTGAACCGGAAGGGCTTGTTGAGATCGCCGGTATTCTCGTTGGGCTTTTCCAGTACTGGCTCCATAAACTTTTGCTATTTGAATCTCCTTAAAATTGTTGGTGATAATTACAAATAAAACACCAGAAAATAAGAATAATAAAAATTATAATAATTATTATAAGGGCTGAGGCGCGGGAAATTCGTTCTCTTTAAGGAGATTCAAGCTCTCTGTGGTTAGGCAAAACCTCACACCGGTGCAGCAGAAAAAACCTTGACTTGTCCCTTCCAGGATACAATAGCCCAACTAAGTCGTATGGTTCACCAATACTGCACAATTGGTTGAACCCAAAACTTTATCTCATACACCCTTTTTTATTTGCCTGATAATCTCACACAAAACATAATAAAGCAACAAAAACTTCTTCTCACTTCCAAGATAAGAAGTTAGATCAATTTATAGGAAATGAAAGCTTGGTGGACAAGTTTCTTGGAGGAGGATTCTTGGAAGTTGCTTGGAGGCTCCTTGGAAGTAGCTTGGAAGATAAGACTTGACTCTTGGAAGACTTAGAAGAAGACTTGACTAGGCAAAGACTTGGAAGACTTGAAGGATTCTTGTAGACTAAGAAAGGATTAACTTAGAGGAAAATAAAACAAATCGAACCAATAACACATTATAATATTAAAATATTTGCAAACATATTCTTTTTTTTTTTAACATGTTCTTTGGCTAATGATTTATTATATTGTTTACAATAAGTAGTTATTTGATACTTTGGAAACACTATGTGGTATTATTTATGTAGTAGTTTAAATCAATAGTGTAGCGAAAAATATTATAGATTGGATATAATGAACTCATTATTTTCAAGTAGTTGACATACCACTTAATGTGATTTGTGATTTTTTATACTTTGAGCATCACGTAGTTAATGTTATATGGTACTCTAAGACTGTCTAATAATTTTCATTCAAAACAAATCATTTATAAGCAATGTCATCTCTTTAATATTTTTCTGTCAAATAAAAATTAAATAAATTTTATAATAATATGTGCTATAAATGATGTGTTTTTATTTTTTAAAATTAAGAATTTTGATCCATAATTTTTTATGCTAAAATTATAAACTTACATCATCATCTCATACCGAGCTATTTCACACTATTATAGAATTTTGATTTGTTCTTTTTAATAATGAATATGTAATTTTTTATGTTTAAATTTATCTCATAAAATGATTATTATCTAAATGTTGCTCATAAATTTTTTTAAATAAAAAATTATAATTAATAAGTGTCCCTCCAACCTAATTTACTGGCTGTGTTAGTGATTGTTGTCATTCTATGTAAGGGGTGGTGTGGAAACACTAGTGAATAATTTTTTAGATATTTTTTCGGGTTACGTAACATTTCTAATAAAATTCTCAAGAGACTAATAAAATTCTTTAAAAAAAAAAAAGTAGCGAGTTCGAGAGACTAATGACAAACTTTCAAGTTTAATCCAAATGAAAACAAACTTTAATTAAAGGCCACATGAGATTGGACTTGTGTTTCCTCTCTATAAAACCATAATCTCATATTTGAATCACAAAAAAAAAAGAAGAGTTGGACTTTGGAGTATGCATGCTTGCCTATCTGTGCATATGGGTATATCTAGAGAGAGAGAGAGAGAGAGAGAGAGAGAGAGAGAGAGAGAGAGAGATCTTGGAGTTTTCATGGGATTCAAATTTCAAATAGCAAAAACACAAAAGAGTTTTATCAACAGATCAATAATAACAATGAATTATCGAAAGGTAAAGCATATGTAAGTATCCACTTGAGTCAGAGTTTGCCTTAATACAATGTGTACGAATAAAAAGATTTTTCTTAATTAAAATAAAAAATTGAAAATTTTAGTGCAGGGTTTTTTTTTTTTTTTTTTTTTTTTTTTTGGATTTTTCATCCATTTTAAAATATTTTGAGTCATGTGTAGATGTACAATAATAACCACTATTATGAGAGGTTTCAATGGATAAAAATAAATACATGCCGCTGAGAGGTCCCAACAATATTGTTTTTTTCTGGTTATACGTAAAAATGCCACCTTTATTATGTAGGGCACAAAAGTAAAATTCTGCAATTTTTCTCAAGTATTTAAACAAGGAAGATAAATTTTGACAATTTTTTGTAATTCAAAAAATAACAAAACGGGTTGTAATAACTTCTCCAGTGGTGAGGTATAAGATAGCATTTGGTTCATTGGAATAAAATAAAATGAAATAATCATTTTATCAAAATATTTATTCTCATATTTGATTAGACTAAAAAAATAATAACAAATACATTATCAATATAATTATTTTTCACCATTTCATTTCATAAGAAAAACAATTATCGTTTCATTCCATTTATTTCATTTTAATCAACCAAATAAAGTATAAAAGTTTCTATTGCAAACAAATAGCATCAAATTTAAAAGGTTCCTCTCTAATTGCTAAATCTACCAGTTTGCGTAGTTTGCGTAGAAATTTAAAATATTCCTGTCTAATGGCTAAATGATTTTTTTCCCTTCTAATGTCTCGCATAATTTGCTTAGACCTTGAGTCCAGATTCCTTCTAATTGGGGTTGTATTATTTTTAACCCGGCTGTATTTAGTTAGAGATTTGAAAAGAGATTTACAAAGGGAAAGAAAAAAAGTTAAATTATGAATAAAATATATTTTCATTTCATATAGTTTCATATACTATTTATCTTTTCTTTTTCAAATCTCTTTTCAAATTTCTCAATCAAACACAATATTAAGAATCTATGATTTTCTACACTCACCTTAAAGGAGAGATTCACATCTCCTAATCTCGTCCAGAGAATCCCGTGGTATGTCGAAAGTCAGGGAATCGTATCCTCTGCCCAACTTTTCACCTTCTCTGTGAGCATAATTAGATAGATAAATCTTATAATACAGGGGGTGTTTGAGACAGAATGACAATGAAAGAGTGAGACAGATGATTCTCAATTTTCGGAAACAAAAAAAAGAAAAGAAAAAAGGAAGTTATATATAATGTTTGATTTTCAATTTTTAAAAATAATTTTTTGAGTTTTCAATTCATATTTTTATATTTGTAATTTTTTAAAAATATTTTAATCTTAATATACTTAAAAAATAAACATAAAAATTGTACAAAAGTGTTTTAAAAAAATTCATTGAGTACAACAGAATATGAAAATGTATTAAATTTTTATATTTTTTGTATAGAAAATGATATACAAGTCCACTTTCTAAACTTATTTTCGACACTCAATGATTTGTAAGTAATATTATTGGTTAATAATTAGAGAAGGGAAAATGCTATAGATATTAAATTTGCTACTAAATAATTGACCAAATGTCTTATATGAGTGTGGCGTCCACACTCATATGAGACATTTGGTTATTAATTTGGTATTTCTAGCAATACCCTTAGAGAAAATATGAGAGAGAGTGTTACTCCTTTAATATTCTAATTGATTGCCACATAATTGAGCTTGAAAAATGAGATAACTGATATTATTAGTTGATAATTAAAAAATATATGAGAGAGAATATTATCACCTTTAATATCTTAATTGATTTTCACATCATTAAGCTTGAAAAGTGGGTCTAATTTTTTTTAAATTTTTTTTTATCTTGAATACATTTTTTGTATTTGGTAAATTTTACGTATTTTTTTTTTTTTGGGGCAAATTACTAAGAAGTCCTCTTTGAAAAAGGTGTCACCTATTTAGTCCCATAATCTTTTGTTTATACTCAAAAGTCCTATAACGTTTTTCTTCTTCTCAGCCTTTGTTCTTCTTTGTCTCTTCCTCTTTCTGATTTCCGACAATTGTCGACAAGCAACCACATCTTGCTTCTTCTCTTTCTCTTTCTAATATATAGTTACCAGCGACCGACGACAACCATTGATTGGGGTTCACCGGTAACTACCGACTACTGACTCCTTACTTTACTCTTACCAACGGTGAATAAAATATGTTTTCAACGATGAAGATAAGTAGATCTACTTAAATCTGATGTTGATCTATATCAGATCTTGCTAGATCTAAACGAAAAATAATTGCCAGAATACATCATTTCTCTATATTTGCCTCTCTCCTTTAATCTCTTAATTTTTCTACATTTTCTCTGTTATACACTTCTCTTTTCCTGTTTTAACGAAGAAAATTTTCAAGTTCTGAATAAGTTGTTTTCGCTTTTAGTTATAGGCAGTGAAAACTGCAAAATTTTACAGTTTCATATCATTCTTTAGAACTGCAAAATTTTACAATTTCATAACATATTTTTCAGTTTGATTAATAAGGATAAATGCTTGATAGATTTTTACTTTGAAATTGTAACATTTTACAATTTCAAAACTTACTTTTTAGTTTGATCAATTGGAGATTATTTGCTTAAATCCTATAAAAATTAAAAAATAACATATGTTTTTTCCCATTGTTATTATTTTTTGTTGTTACATTTTTGTCCTTTTTAATTTATCAATATTTAGCACATTTTGGTATGTTTTTTCTCTCTAATTTCTCATTTTATTTTTTTGGTAATATTCTGGACATTCTAGTGAGTCTCCAACGATGTTCTTAACGTTCAGTAAACGTTCTGGACATTCCGACGATTTCCATTGACGTTATGAACACTTTGGTGAACTTCCGGCGATACTCCGATGACTTCTCGACGATACTCTGGTAACATCCCGGTGATGTTGAATATTCCGGCGAGTCTCCGGTGACCGTCTGACAGAAGTTCGACAATAGTGGGATGTAACAGCGTTTGTAAATTAAAAAAATTTTTTTTTTGATAACAATTAAAAATATATAGGACTAATTAATGTAAGTGTTTTGTTTTGAGATTAGATGGATTTTAAACTTTGTATGTAAAACTTATTGGTAAGTTTCTCAATTTTTTTCACAAATATTATATTTTTAAACGTATTTAGATTAAGTGTATCTAATTTTTTTTTTAAAAAATAAATTGTTTAAAATATTTTTAAAAATTCACTAAAAACAAAAAATACAGAAAACAAAAAAACTCAATTTTTTTTGAAAAGTAAACTTTTTTTTTTTTTTTTTTTTTTTGAATTTGGTGTTGTTCTTTCAAGAAATAAACCTACTGGCAATGGGAGAACAAAGTTTTGCTTTTAAATTTTAACCAAATATTATATTTGTAGGTGGGAATCATATTTATTCCTGGTGGTGGTTCATAGTTTGTTCATTGTTCTTGTGTGCTCCAACATGGGATTCAACCTAGTACCTTCTGAGAGAGAGAGAGAGAGAGAGAGAGAGAGAGAGAGAGACTCTGGTAATTGAAGATTAATCATTAAACTGCAGATTAAGGAAGAAAAGTATAATGAAAACAAACATAAACAAACAGAAAACTCCTTGCTTCGATCTACAACCTTGCTTCGATCTACAACCTTGCTTCTTCTCCAAGCAAGCCCTTTTTATGAACCTTCACAACAACATAAAAGGAAGCTCATTAAAGTAGAACCACACTAAAAAGCTTCCAAACCCTAATAAAAAAAAAAAAAATAGAAACTACATACTGAGAAGAGAAAATAAAGTATATGATACAGATTTAATCTCACACAAAATACATCTGATCCATAGATTTAATTTTCAAATACCCATTTTCTCTACTACTTCTCAAAATTTAAATTCCAGTAGAACCAATCAACTTGGTTAAGCCAAAAGTGATCCCCATGGCCAACCAACCTCCAACCAAAATCCTAAGTGAAGATTTCACCACAGGTGCCCTCCCAAGCACTGCACTCAACCCCCCAAACCCTAGCAGTGCTAAACTCACCGCCACCACCACCACCCCAACCCTAACCCAATAATCCTTAATAAACGCCGCCGCCAACAGCGGCACCACCGCCCCCACCACGAAGGCCGCCGCTGACGCCGCTGCTGCCGCCAACGGACTTGGCAAGTGCTTCTTCATCTCCTCAATTTCACTTTCACTCATCTCTCTCCCCCCACCCCCTCTCTTTATCTGACTCATCTCTATATCGTACTGCGAGTACACCGAGACAAACTCTCCGATGGCCATGCTACAAGCTCCGCCGATTGTTCCGGCGATCCCGGTGAGGATCATGGTCTTGACATCTTTTCGGACCGCTCCGACACCCATCATCAGCGATGCGGTCGAGAGCAGCCCATCATTTGCACCTAATACGGCTGCTCGGAGCCACTGGGCTCGCTTCGAGTAATCGACGACCTCGAGCTCAAGGGGTTCCATGGTGTGTGATTGTTGTTGTCCCTCAACATCATCAACAACGTTAGGAGTCCCATTTTTTGTTTGATTGAGGTGGGTTTGAGCTTGGGTTGAAGAAGCCATGTAAGAAGAAGAAAAAGAAGATAAATGTGTGTGTATTTGTTATAATGGATATGGAGACGTGTGGAGGACACACTCCTCAGTGGGGGTATTTATAGGAAAGTGAAATGTTATAAATTTTATTATTTTATTTTATTAATTAATGTGTTAGGTAATAAAGAAAAATCAAAAATATTAAATAAAATTCCCTTCAATATGTCATATATATTAAATAAATAAAAAAAACTAACGGCAACACATACTAACGGCATGTTTAGGTTAGGATAAATTATAAATATATGTTGAGATTTGATTTAAATACGGATCATTCACGTTAATTTTGTCTATATTTGGGAAGATGGGTTTGGAGTTTTTTTAGTTAAAATAGTCACAAAAAACAAACTAGGTTTTTTAGTCCAATAAAACAAAATATCAAATTCAACTTATAATCATTATATTCTTTCTCTCATAAAAAAATCAAAAAAGCCAAAAGCCCTTCCCAAACTAGGCTTTTTAGCCCTAGGCTAAAATAGTCAAAAAAACTAAAAAGTCAAAAAGTTAACCCACTTCCCAAACGAAGCATTTGAAAATTACATTCCACCCTCTGAAGTTTTTAATTTCATAACAAATCTCCTATTTTATAAATAAATCATCACGTCAATTAATAGTTTTTAATGATGTTAACAATATGTTTCAATTAATAATTTAGATATTTTTATTGTTGTATAAGAGAATAATTATGAATTTTATTTTTTTTAATTAATTTTGTTAAATAAAAAATTCTAATAAGAGGTATTTGTAATTTTTCAAACAATAAGGGGCAATCTGTATTTTAAATAAACTTCAGGGAGTGTATTTGTAATTTACCCAAAAAATTAATATAAAAATTTACTATTTTATTTTTATTCTCCCCACATTTTACATGTAAAATTGTTAAAGATCTTAAATATTTTATCAAAAATTTCACAAAACACCACATAAATATGGGCCCCACACCCATACAAGTGTTGGATAGATTTTTTTTATACTCCTAACATTACTCTTTTTATCTGTAGCACAAGGTGGGCTCCACATGCATGTGAGTATTTGATTGAAAATTTTGTAATTCATTTAGAATTTTTTATCTCTCAATCATCTAACAAAAGTGAATTAATATGTCGCACTATGTAAATAATGTCATATAATATTCTAGAACTACTGAAAAATTCTCAATTTTTACAAAATTTCTATATAAAATTTCTTTCCAAATGATGTAACAATAGCATTTTTGAAATTAAATATCAGTTAATGAACATTTAATTTTAAAATAATAAATAGCATTAATTAGTCAAAATAAATAAATAAATTGTAATATGAAACAATTTTGTATAGTATTATTATATTCTTTGGCTTTAGGTGGGGCATGGGGATAGTGGAGTGGCATCTGACGCGTTCACACTGGTATTGGGAAAGATTAACTAGTTTCCGTTTGGAATATGCTGTTGATATGTAGGGCCCGCCCTAGGTTAAGCCCAGGAAAACCTATGTCTTAGACTTTAAAATTTTGAGTAAAAAATAAGATTTCTAAATTTAGGTTAAGTTTGGCAAGTAGGAAAAAATTTAAAAAGTTAAAAAGTTGTTCAAAAAGTTAAAAAGTTAACACTATTTACCAAAAGTCAACAATTACGGTTGCACAACTCCTAATTCGAATTTTTCTCTACAAATCAATTTTTACAATTTTTTATTACACGTTTTTTCATAAAAAGTCAAAAAGTTAACCCAAACATTCATATTTTCAACCTCAATTTTTTAGTCCAAAAAGATAAAAAGTGCACTTATTTAGGACACCTCAAACAATCCCTTAGTTATAGGGCCAATGGTTTTTTTTAAATTAAATTATTTATTTTTTTAGGATCAATTTAAAGGATCCTAAAATATTTTATTGGGTCTGTATGGTTTAACTCATATTTATTTATAAGTGTGGAGAAGTGGTTTGGAAATACTCTTCTAATCTTGGGGGACGCTCGTGATTCTCAGCTAATCACCTGAAAAGGAATAAACACTCCGGTCGGGGGTGTCAGAATTAGCACTCCGAAGGACAAGTCAGTCTTTACACTCTGGATTACTTGTATTTTAAGTTAAGTGTAATGGTTCTCACATACTTTTCTCTGACTAAAGATCCTATATTTATAGTATTCTCTTAGGCTTTAGGGCCTGGCCTATCTCTGATCCTTTATATATACTTATACTCGGCCTTTTTTCTACTGCTCCGAATGCCGACTATTTTATTCGGCTCTTCAATTGACCAGGATCGATGCCAAATAGAGGCTATGTTTTGGACCGGACTGGTCCATTCGTTTCTATTGATCTAAGGTAATTCGGCTCCACAATAAGTGTAGTTTGACCCATATTTATTAAAATGAAAATATATATTTAAAAAAAATGTTTGGGCTCAAGAAGAACAATACATACAATATATGGGTCCTAATTTTTTTTATTTACTTTCTTTATCTATTAGATTTTAGCAGAATAAATAATTTTGCCCTAATTTTTTTACTTAGGTCTTTATCAGTTTTAATTGAATAATTTTTTTCTAATTTTTTTATCCTAATTTTGTTTCATTAAATTGTTTTGTTTATAATTTTAATGATTATATGTGCCAATAAATTTTTTTGTGGTTACAAACAAATAAAAAAGTTGTAACTTATCGCTTTATCCATGAACTCTTTTTTTTTTTTCAATGTAAGAGGGACCCACATTTTCAAAATTCACCTTAGGCCCCCTAAATCTCAGGGCCGGCCCTAATGTAGGAGCTAGGTCCTTACTAAATATTTTGATCCGTTTAAATGGATCGAACTGAATTGATCCGTCATATTTTGGATAGATGCATGATAATGAGTGGATAGTTACGGATTAATTTTTTTCAATTCACCTAATTTTGGGCGGATGATGAATTCGAGGTTCCTTTGACCGTAACTGAATCGTTAAACCGCAAATACCCTTAATAATTTACAAGATTTTGTGTTTTCAATTTGTTTAGATATTATGTTTGTATTTTCAATTGAAAAAGAGTTTAGATATTCTTTTGTGTTTTCAATTTGGAAATTCTTTTATCAAATAGTAAATGCTGATATTTGGTTATTTTATGTGAAAAATATAAGGCTTAATTTTGTCATTTAAAAAAAAAAAAATTAAATAGTTTTTGAATTAAAAAAAAAGTAATGAAATAGTTTTGATAATATATGATTTTTTTATACGTATTTATTATTGGTATTTGACAATTTACTTGATAATCTTTTGGTTATGTTGAGTTAGACTGTTATCCAAAAAAATGTTATGTTTAAAATTTGTAAAAGTGTAAACCGCCAAACCAATTTGCATCTATCCGTCAATTTTATTAATTAATTCGCATCTATCCGCCAAACCAATTCGCACCAATTCTGATCTTTTAATTTTATTAATTAAAATTTAATATTTTGAATTTAAATTATTCATCTAATTTCATTTAGTAAAACTGAAAGAAAATGTGTATTTTAGCCATTATATTTAATATAATTGTACATAAAATGTTTAAAATACCTTCTTCATTGAGTTTGGTCCTGAAAACTCAATTGATTGGGGTGCAGGAAGCAAAAAAGCTTGCGCGAAGGACGTTTTCTTCTCTGCCCTCTCCTCTCCAAAGGCCAAGGGAGAGACTGCATCCCTTTCCTTCGGTAGCTCTTTTGGTTTCCCAAATGATAGCGGTAGCTGGGGCAAAGCATGCTTTCTTCGCTCCACGAATGAGAGAGAAAGTCAAAGGAAAAAACATGTTCTCTCTTAGTGAGATCCGAAAGTGGAGAACGCATAGCATTCTCTGGGCACATAGGATCAAACGTAAAGCAGCGCTTTCTTGGCAGAGTTTTAGGCGTCAAGAGAATTTAGGGCTTGTTGGAGCTGCTGAGCATAACGAATCAAAGCCAAACACGGATCAAGGTAGCATGTTGTAGACGTCCCCGAACGTTCGGGGAGGGAATCCCGTTTTGTTCATATGGGCTCACTACAGTTCAGGACTCAATGTCACGATCCTGTATCTAATCTCGCAGAGTGCAATGCAAGATCGATGAATCATCAAAGGGTCCAAATTCGGCAAATCATTTTGAAAATAGATTTTTTTGAAAGAAATACCAAACATGGACTGCTTTGCCAGATACAGAGTCGCCACCTAAATATTTATTTTGGGGGAATTTAGGAAACCCTGACTCTTTGTCTAAGGCCACGTGTCCGTCATCACCAAAGTTGCCTCGGCTCGAGAACTTGGGTACGATTGGGGAAGGTCATTTCGTGAGCACCCCCGCTCGCCCGATCGAAGATCGGCCTCTACTAACCATGATATCTAGTTTTGAAAACATTATGCGTTCTTATTCTGGTTATTAGCCTAGAATTACTATGTGATGTGTACAACATACAAGTATAGACTGGATCGCCTGAATTGGAACGAAACATTTCATGTTTGTTTTTGAAAGCGGTTTGCTACTCGCAAGTAGGCTTAAAATGCAGATTTTGCTACCCTCGGGTGGGCTTAGAAAAGATGGTTTTGCCACTATCTAGTGGGCTTAAAACTCACAGTCAATGCATTATTCCAATTCAGATAATCCAACCTTCACCCACAGGTATTCAGGAAGTTATATCACATAAGCAGTTACCCTCATGGTAAGCATGCTATCATGGCAGTCACTCATACACATACAAGGATGCTAAAGCATAAATACTTACCGAGTACTCCAAGTCAAAACAGAAACTAATTAGTAATCATATGCATGATCCTAGTTCATGTTAAGATGGCTAATGCAACACATGCAAAATGCAACTAGAAATAGGCTCGGCTATCCTAAAAATGACATATGAGACGCTACAGCTAATACGTATTCAACTTGGAATTGAAATATAATGCAGTTAGTATGATGCGCCGAGCTCGGTGCATGCAAGACAGATGAATGGATGCAAACATGCGAGTATAAGTATGCTAATTGAAACGTGCCCTAAACTAACCATCATAAACTGGTAAATAAAAAGGAGAAAGACGTGGGGTTGGAAGACATACATCACACACACACACACACACTTATTACAATTGTGCCCTCGCATAGAGGGTCCGAATAAATAATACAGTCCGAATAAATAACGAATTATTACACAATACTAATTACTTGACAAATGAACTAAGTAAGCAAAGTAAACTAGCATGCTACGCTACGTGCAATGGACTGCCTCAGCCCTGCTCGAAATGATGGAGGGTGTATGCAAGCTCAAGTTGCCTTGTCGGTAAATTCCATCGCGATGCCTCGCCTCGCCTCGCCTTTGTTTGCAATTGATCTCAGAAACTTGCACAAAGCTCCAGAAGGCTAAAACTCCACCTTGGGAAGGCCACCGACCAGTTATCAGCATGGGAGGCCACCTGCCGACCACCCTTTGTGGTGGAGACCAAAGAGGGTGGTCGGCCTGCCAGAAAACCTGGTCGGCCGACTAGTTTCCACCTTTGGTTTCTGGCTTTTTCTGTAACAAAGGCAAGAGAGAGAAAAGGCAATGTATTTTCAACATATGTGTGCACGACCACTCTCCCTGTCTTTGCACAAGCTCTAGGGAGTGTAGTCCTCGATCCTTGTGCCACCAATCACGCATCTCGATGCATGATGGCCGAGGAATCGAATTGCACGACTCGATGTGAAATGAATGCACATATGAACACAACAAGGCCTAAACTCCATCATGGATAATCTGGAGCGTTGGCGACCGGGAATCAAGGCACGTTTCGTCACTTGGAGTACGAAACATCCCTCGTTTCCCGTGTTTGGACTAAACCCTACTCTAAACACAATGCAATATGCATGATATGCATGAATACAATTCTAACATGCAACCTAGCATACGCAATGCTGTGGACTAAAATGGCATACATAATGCGTGTGATATAACATGGCATACACAATGCTCTAACATGCAACCTAGCATACGCAATGCTATGGACTAAAATGGCATACACAAGGCACGATGGACTTACACCAATATGAGTGGACCTCAGCCATACTCACATCAGTGGCCATATGATGGAAATGAGACAACCGAAACACATGGAAACATGCACGGATGCAAAGGACCGATCCTAAGGCATAACATGCAACTCTAACTAAGCATGGAAAGGAATGAAATATGGCATAGGATGGCACATGATACAGCTCTGAAATGGCATAAAATATGGTCCCGAAACATGCAAATATGGCATACAATGCAAGCTAGGGGGCTCGGGTACCGAAACTAGTGAAGTGCATGACACTAGAGGTACCCAAAGCAATGCACCAAAGGAAAAACCAACCCCAAACAGACCCTAGGCAGGTCTGAAATAGTGGGGAAATGGCCTAAAATGATGGCTCGGAATGCAACGAATTGGAGCTCATTCAATGGTCCGAAAATAAGGCATACAAGTGCGACTCTCAAACGCATTTAAAGAGTACAAAATATGGCAATATGGCATTCAAACAAGCTCTGAAATATGATGTATAATGAACCCAAAAGATGAACACACCTCAGTAGATGCATGGAATGAATCTCAAAACTCAAAGTTAAGCATGGGTATTGAACTACAAGCATGAAAAACCAACATCATTCAACCATGAGACCCAAAAACAGAGCTAGGGAAGTCCAAAATAAGCATAATATCAGTTTAAGGCATGGCCAAAAAGTGTTAAAAATCAAGGGTCAACAAAGCATGCAAAAAAAGCTAGTGAACCATGAGTTACACTACAACTATATGGAGCATATGAAGGCTCACCAAACCAGCCAAAAAAAGAAGTATGTCATGCCAAAATATGCCCAAATAACTACTGAAACTCAGTCAATGCATGCAAGAATGATGGGCTCCTTTGAAAGGCCAATAAGGGGGTTGTTCTACACATGCATGATGGACACACACAATGGAAAAACCACCTCCATACAGAGGTTCTGAGGGTCCTAAAACCGACTAAAAAGAGCCTGAAATGGGTCTAGGAAACATGCAAATAAAGGCTCCTTTGAAAGGCCTTGAATGAGATTGTTCTACACATGCATCAAAGACACAAAATATGGCCAAAAGGGCTCTGGACAGAGTCAAGGTAGACCTAAAAACTCACCAAATAGGGCCTGAAATGTGGCTTCACAACATGCAAGTTGGAGCCCCTTTGGAAGGCCAACAAAGTTAGTAAAGAGAACAAGGGGTGAGAGGGTCACCCCTCTCTGATTTTAGGGCTCAAAGACACATCTAAGCCACTGAAAATCCATTGGATTTCAATTGCTAAAAGGTCAAACCAAGGCCAATGCAAATGCTCAAATGCATGGCTCAAAACATGAGGAAATGAAGCATGAAAGGGGGTAGATGACCCCAAACCGAAAAATGACCTTGAAAAAACTTAAAGAAAAGCTCAAATCAAGACTTTTTTTAGTTTATGACAAAGCCTAAATATGCTTTCAAGTATGGCTAAACAATGAATCAAAACGAGTACTTAAAAGGGAAGAAATGTGTTACCCTTGTAGCACAGCAACTCCAGTAGCTCTGGACCAACAATGTGACTCCTTAGCCTCTGAAAACAAGCTCCAAGATGCTTATATGGATGATGGAGGTGGTAGGCTATGAGTGGTAGTGTAATGGGGTAAAGAACAATGGAGTTTTTGAGCACAAAAGAGAGAGATATGGAGGAGAGTGTATCTATGAGCTCTAAAGAAATTCTGAACCCTTGCCAAGGAAGGAGAAGGCTTCTTTTATAGAGGAGAGGGTCTAAGGCTTCTCCAAGAAGCTTCAAAGCTAGGTTAAACATCCTCCATAAACGTGTATGGAGGATGCAGCAAATGCCTTCTAGCTAGCTGGAACACACTCACTGAGACAAAAAAGGTGGGAACTAGACACCCTTTAAGATGAAGCCCCAGAAGTTAGCTTTCCAATGGCACAAACCTTGCATTAAAATTCCTCCTGTGCAAAAAGTTATGCCCGTTTTGGTGAAGCCGCGCAGATTCGGTCCAACCAGATTGATGCCCTACTTCAACCAACCATATCTCCTCCACCCGGACTTGGATTTAGGAGATTATTTTGTGCAAAATGAAGCCCTAGAAGTAATATTTCCAATAGTGGTGGCCTTATATCTTAAATCTAAGTATGCAAATGAATAAGCTCGATTTAGCGAGAATCGCTCGATTTTTTCTCTCATTCCCAGATTCATGCCGAATCACTTTTGACCACCTAAGTGGTTTTCCATCTGATTTTCTGGTTTTCCATGTGGCCACATTGAAGCCCCAGAAGTTATCCTTCCAATGGCGCCAACCTTACATCAAAATTCCTCCTGTGCAAAGAGTTATTCCCGTTTCGGTGAAGTCGCGCAGTTTCGGTCCTACCCGGATTCATGCCGAACTTCTCCCAAACTAGTTTTCCTCTCTCTTCTCCTCTTTTCTTCAACTCCAAACCCTTAGAGACAAGGTGTTTTGAAAGATTTTTCAAAGATTTCATCTCTCTTACATTCATTTCCACTTTGTCCTTGCTCGGTTTACCGAAAAGCGCAACATTTGACAAAATGCGAGCCTCAGAACATCGTAAAAACTTTATTTCAAAAACGTTTTGAAAGAGAGGATTTTAAGGTCTAAAATCTTTTGATCAAGATTTTTTTGGTCCAAAAATGGGTGTGAAGTTGAGATTTGACTCTCTCCTTGCCGAAGAAACTGAACCTTTCCCCTGCACACCTTTCTCCACCATGTAAACCACCAGTCGCGTCCAAGTCTTAAGGGCGGTCAAAAATGGGGTGTCTACAGTTGCCCTTCTTTGACAGAACTCGGAAGTCAAGAAGTGACGGGGGTGAATGTCAAAGCCCAGAGACGACTCATTTTTGACAAGGCCAAAGACTTGGACAAACAAACAAAGTACAGACAAATAAATGGTTGCGCCCGTAGGCTGCCTACGTATCCCTCTGCAAGGAATCAAACCAGCATAGTTTAGGGGCAGGATGCAAAATGATATGCAGAAAGATTTTGATAATTGGACTTATACGCTACGCGAAGCCGGTTTGAAAATTGGACTTATACGCTATGCGAAGCTGGTTTTGATATTTGGATTTATACGCTATGCGAAGTCGGTCTGGTAATTGGACTTATACGCTACGCGAAGCCGGTTTGAAAATTGGACTTATACGCTATGCAAAGCCGGTTTGAAAATTCAGGATTTATGTAATGCATTGTAATGACTAAAATGCAATGTGATAGCTAGGAAAAGGGAGGTACCTTACAGGGGCAATTGGTGATGACTTACCTCGGCAATGTCCTACTTCATGCTGATGCGGGAATCTTCCTTTTCTTCTCAGTTGAACCACAGGTACTACTTTTCTCCCTGACTATGGTTGCAGCTTTACCTATTCTCTAACAGGGTGACAGACTAGGTTGATTCGGTATCCAGAATTGAGGCGCATACATATGCTATCTCAATCTATGGGGCTGCCATATAGATTTCAAGCCGAGGATATACCCCTGGGTATTTAAACCAGACTTTAGTCTCGGAAAATCTCGAACCTTTGCGTTCTAGGCAAGAGCCATTCAAACTCTAGTTTCTACCATCTCAGTTGGTCTCCTAGGAACTCACCGCAAACACAGGCATGTGGCTATACCAGACCACTAGAAGTCGTTCGGGCACGACAAACACCAAAGGAATTGCACCTTTAGAGGATTTAAGGTCTCCTAGACCAGAGAGTGCACAAGACAATGCGAATAAAGATGTAGGATTTAAAGTCTCCTAGACCAGAGGATTTAAGGTCTTCTAGACCAGGTGAGTGCACAAGACAGTGCGAGCTAAAGGTGCACAAAACAGTGCGAGTAGGGTGAATACACTAAACAGTGCGATGCAGATAAGGTGCGCAAGATAGCGCGATGCAATGCACTAACAAGTGCCAGTAAGGTACGCAAGATAGCGCGATAAAATGTATGCACAATGCAAGTAAGGTGCACAAAATAGTGCGATGTGCAAAATAGCGCGAATGAAATGTAATGCACTAACAAGTGCAGGTGGGATGCGCAAGATAGCGCGAATGATACAATGTAATGCACAAAACAGTGTGATGCGCAAGAAAGTGCAAAAGTAAATTGCACAAAACAGTGCGATACGCTAAATAGCGCGAGTGTAAACTGCAAAAAACAGTGCGATGCGCAAGAAAGCGTGAGTGATTACAAATGCGGAAGTGCACAAGATAGTGCGATGCGCAAAATAGCACGGACCTGAACCTGCACAAAACAACGCAATGCGCAAAACAGCGCGAATGATTTGAAATGCACTAAACAGTGCAATACACTAAACAGCGCGATTGTTTTGAAATGGACTAAACAGTGCGATACGCTAAACAGCACGATTGATTTGAAATGCACAAAATAGTGCGATATACTAAACAGCGCGATTGATTTGAAATGCACTAAACAGTGCGATACGCTAAACAACGCGATTGATTTGAAATGCACTAAACAGTACGATACGCTAAACAACGCGATTGATTTGAAATACACAAAACAGTGCGATACGCTAAATAGCGCGATTGATTTGAAATGCACAAAACAGTGCGATACGCTAAACAGCGCGATTGATATGCAATGCACAAAATAGTGCGAGTGAGATACAACCACAAGATGCACAAGACAGTGCTAGTGAGATACAAAGTGTAAGTGCACAAGACAGTGCAAGTGAGATAAAATGCACAAGAAAATGCGATAAAATGCATCTTCTATGCAAGTATGGGGGCATTTTCTATGCAAAGGATACGAGCATTTTCTATGCAAGTATGGAAGCACATTCTATGCATAAGATAAGCAAAGCATATTCTATGCAGAATCGAAAGCAAGCATGTTCTATGCATGAATCATAACGATATGCGGCATGCATGCAACAACAGTGTATATGAAAGTTCATATTCTATGCAATAGAGGAGCATCAAACATGTACTCTGGTGCCTCTGATTTGCCTCTTAGAGGACTTCACAAAACACTCAGCTCAAAAAAGGGCACACCTTGTTCATATTGGTGGGAGATAACATCTGCATGTGAAACCCTCGGGTGCTGCTTGGACTGCCATTCTGACTTGAAGCAGGCTTACACTTGGGGTCGAGATACACTCATACTCTAGAGAAATGGCGAGGCCTGAGAAGGTGCACCTGGAATGTAGTCTCGGATTTTGCTAAAGTTGAAACATGCTAAGATGCTCCAAATTTTCCCTCTTTTCTTTTGCTTTGTAGTCCGGAACCTAAATAGCTTCAGATAGGTCCTTGTTCTACTGTTCACACTTATCGGGGGTGGACCTTGCAGTTTTATGAAAGAACAAATCATGTTTTGCACAAATATAAAGAATGACACAGCACTCTGAGCACAAAATGATTCCTTTTTGAAATTGAAATGAGAAAAGGGTTCTTAACTGGGTATTGAGCCTACAACTGACCACAGCCAAAACGACTCAACAACGGAAAACAAAGGTAGAACAACCTAAACACAACTCAACAAAGGAAAAACAAGGTAAAACAACCTAAACACATCTATTGACACTTAAACAACTCAAAACAAGAATCGAGACAAACAAAACACACAAACACAACACTCAACTGTGTTACAAAGGTAAGAGACCTCTCGGTGCACGAGGAGCCAGTTTCTCCAGGTATTATTTCCCACCCTTTCGTATTTGTGATTCTCACATCACTCGGCCCTCAGGCTCAGCTTTTCTCACAAAACCCTTTTCCTCACTTTTTCTCTCAGCGCACATCTCTCTATTTTTTAATCTCTCATTTTTTATCCCTTCCCTGGGTGGTTGATGGATAAACAAGAAGTTGCGGGCTCTTGCCCCTAGCATTCTGCTAGATTCTTTTTCTTCTGCTCACAACAGTGAACTTCCTCCACAGAGGGGTTGTGATGCGGCTGGATGTGCAGCAGATCTGCAATTGACATTGGTTAGATTAAAATGGCATACATAATGCACATGATATAACATGGCATACACAATGCTCTAACATGCAGCCTAGCATACGCAATGCTATGGACTAAAATGGCATACACAAGGCACGATGGACTTACACCAATATGAGTGGACCTCAGCCACACTCACATCAGTGGCCATATGATGGAAATGAGACAACCAAAACACATGCAAACATGCACGGATGCAAAGGACCGATCCTAAGGCATAACATGCAACTCTAACTAAGCATGGCAAGGAATGAAATATGGCATAGGTTGGCACATGATACAGCTCTGAAATGGCATAAAATATGGTCCCGAAACATGCAAATATGGCACATAATGCAAGTTAGGGGGCCCGGGTACTGAAACTAGTGAAGTGCATTACACTAGAGGTACCCAAAGCAATGCACCAAAGGCAAAACCAACCCCAAATGGACCCTAGGCAGGTGTGAAATAGTGGGGAAATGGCCTAAAATGATGGTTCGGAATGCAACGAAATGGAGCTCATTCAATGGTCCGAAAACAAGGCATACAAGTGCGACTCTCAAACGCATTTAAGGAGTACAAAACATGGCAATATGGCATTCAAAAGAGCTCTAAAATATGATATATAATGTGCCCAAAACATGAACACACCTTAGTAGATGCATGGAATGAACCTCAAAACTCAAAGTTAAGCATGGGTATTGAACTACAAGCATGCAAAACCAACATCATTCAACCATGAGACCCAAAAACAGAGCTGGGGAAGTTCAAAATAAGCACAATATCAGTTTAAGGCATGGCCAAAAAGTGTTAAAATCAAGGGTCAACAAAGCATGCAAAGAAAGCTAGTGAACCATGAGTTACACTACAACTATATGGAGCATATGAAGGCTCACCAAACCAGCCAAAAACAGAAGTATGCCATGCCAAAATATATCCAAATAACCACTGAAACTCAGTCAATGCATGCAAGAATGATGGGCTCCTTTGAAAGGCCAATAAGGGGGTTGTTCTACACGTGCATGATGGACACACACAATGGCAAAACCACCTCTATAAAGAGGTTCTGAGGGTCCTAAAACCCACTAAAAAGAGCCTGAAATGGGTCTAGGAAACATGCAAATAAAGGCCCCTTTGAAAGGCCTTGAATGGGATTGTTCTACACATGCATCAAAGACACAAAATATGGCCAAAAGGGCTCTGAACAGAGTCAAGGAAGACCTAAAAACTCACCAAATAGGGCCTGAAATGTGGCTTCACAACATGCAAGTAGGAGCCCCTTTGGAAGGCCAACAAAGCTAGTAAAGAGAACAAGGGGTGAGAGGGTCACCCCTCTCTGATTTTAGGGCTCAAAGACACATCTAAGCCACTAAAAATCCACTGGATTTCAATGGCTAAAAGGCCAAACCAAGGCCAATGCAAATGCTCAAATGCATGGCTCAAAGCATGAGAAAATGAAGCATGAAAGGGGGTAGATGACCCCAAACAGAAAAATGACCTTGAACAAACTTGAAGAGAAGATCAAAGAAAGAATTTTTTCAGTTTATGACAAAGCCTAAATATGCTTTCAAGTATGGCTAAACAATGAATCAAAAAGAGTGCTTAAAAGGGAAGAAATGTGTTACCCTTGTAGCACGGCAACTCCAGCAGCTCTAGACCAACAATGTGACTTCTTAGCCTCTGAAAACAAGCTCCAAGATGCTTAGATGGATGATGGAGGTGGTAGGATATGAGTGGTAGTGTAATGGGGCAAGAACAATGGAGTTTTTGAGCACAAAAGAGAGAGATATGGAGGAGAGTGTATCTATGAGCTCCAAAGAAATTCTGAACCCTTGCCAAGGAAGGAGAAGGCTTCCTTTATAGAGGAGAGGGTCTAAGGATTCTCCAAGAATCTTGAAAGCTAGGTTAAACATCCTCCATACAGTGTATGGAGGATGCAGCAAATGACTTCCAGCTGGCACAGCTGGAACACACTCACTGAGACAAACAAGGTGGGAGCTGGCCGACCAGGTCAAAGGGTTCAAAGTGGTTGGTCACCCCCTAGGATGAAGCCCCAGAAGTTATCTTTCCAATGGTGCAAACCTTGCATTAAAATTCCTCCTGTGCAAAAAGTTATGTTTGTTTTGGTGAAACCGCGTAGATTCGGTCCTCCGGATTGATGCCCTACTTCAACCAACCATATCTCCTCCACCCGGACTTGGCTTTATGAGATTCTTGAGTGAAAAATGATGCCCCAGAAGTAATATTTCCAACAGTGGTGGCCTTATATCTTAAATCCAAGTATGCAAACGAATAAGCCCGATTTAGCGAGCACCGCTCCACTTTTTCTCTCCTTCCCGGATTCATGCCGAACCACTTTTGACCACCTAAGTGGTCTTCCATCTGATTTTCTGGTCTTCCATGTGGCCACATTGAAGCCCCAGAAGTTATCCTTCCAATGGCGCCAACCTTGCATCAAAATTCCTCCTGTGCAAAGAGTTATGCCCGTTTCGGTGAAGTCGCGCAGTTTCGGTCCTACCCGGATTCATGCCGAACTTCTCCCAAACTAGTTTTCCTCTCTCTTCTCCTCTTTTCTTCAACTCCAAACCCTTAGACAAGGTGTTTTGAAAGATTTTTCAAAGATTTCATTTCTCTTTCATTCATTTCCACTTTGTCCTTGCTCGGTTTACTGAAAAGCACAACATTTGACAAAATGCGAGTCTCGGAACATTGTAAAAACTTTATTTCAAAAACATTTTGAAAGAGAGGGTTTTAAGGTTTAAAATCTTTTGATCAAGATTGTTTTGGTCCAAAAAGGGGTATGAAGTTGAGATTTGACTCTCTCCTTGCTGAAGAAACTAAACCTTTCCCCTGCACACCTTTCTCCACCATGTAAACCATCAGTCGCGTCCAAGTCTTAAGGGCGATGAAAAATGGGATGTCTACACTTGCGTAAAACCTAAAAATTAATTGGAATGAAACCTAAAATACTTCCACAAAAAAAAAAAAAAAAATATTAAATTAAAAAAAATAAAAAATGAAGCTTGTTATATAATGGGCTAACTGTGTTGGGCAGTGTGAATTTTGATTAATTGAATTTTGATAAGAGTAATGTTAGGAATCTTAAATATTTTACTAAATAATCTATTAAATGTCTCATATGGGTGTGAGACCCACATGAGATCTATATGGTGTGGGTTTCATACCCATGTGAGACATTTGGTAAAATATTTGATAAAACATTTGGATTCCTAACATTTTTCTTTTGATAATGAAAGTCATTAATTACTTAATTGCGGATTCAACTTTAAATAAGAGTTTTTTTGGGTATTTTTTCATTTATGATTTGTTATCATAATTTTTATGTATTTATAGTTGAAGGGATGTGATTATTTTTGTAATCACTTATAAAGTTTTTGATTATAATGAAAACTACAATAATCATGAATGTAACCTTAGTTTTGAATCAATTATGCAAACTTTGTGTTTTATGTATGTATAATTGATCATTCTAATTTTTTTTTTTCTCAATGTTTTCGTGTCTCAACTATCCTAGTTAAGGATTACAAACTCCAAACAAATTTGCTTTTTTGACAAAGTGTAATGCCATTGATCAAGGGGTAACCATCATATTAATTAATTCCCTACCAAAGCAAAAGCATATTGAACATCCTATTGACTTGCATATATATCCACATATATAGTTTTTTTTTTTAAACATGATTCAAGAAATTTTAATTATAATTTATGTTAATGTATACATATCTAGATAGATTTGTTTGTAGATAGATAGGTCTAAATATATATATAGATAGCTATGTATACTTGTAGACTTCTTTATCTTATCTTCTTTCTCCTATATAAAGTAGACTATGTACATTGATTTAACATACAATATATTTTCATAGAGAACTCTCTCTCTCAACTTATTTAACATGGTATCAGGGCACACGGTCATGGCTCATTAACCAGAAAACTTCAATTTTTTTGGTATTTATCTCTATTTCATCATTGTTTAGATTCTTTTTCTTCTCCAAAATTTTCACACAGCCTACCAAAATGCTCGGAATCTTTTCACGATTCCAACGCTATCAACGGCGTCCTCAAATCAAATCGCACACGCCCTCACGTGCCACTTTTGTCACTGGTGCGTAACTTGCTTCCACATCCGTTGTCTCATGCGCCCTACGTCAACCCCGCAGACTCGCGCCGTTCGCGTCCCTCAGCCACTTGAGTCGCCTTAGCCGCTCACGCCCTAGCCGCCACAGACTCGCGCCGCTCGTGTTGTCTCAGCCGTTACTTTGACTCTCCCGCTCTGCGATCCTTCGACCCTCGCGGTGACATCCGCCTAGTTTGATCTCAAACCGGTTCAGCCTCTTCAACAGGCCAATTCAATCCTGTTTTTGGCTTTTTTGGGCCAGTTTAGATCAGTTCCCCATTAATTTCTACCCTTTGAATTCACCGGTACCCTTGGTTTTTTCAAATTTTGCATCTATAGTGTTGTTTTTACTTTATGGTTAGCCCGGACTCTTCTCACCACCTTATTTCAGTTGTTCTTGACGGGACCATTTACGTTTTATGGGCACAAGCCATGTCTAGCTTCCTCAAAAGCAAGAAACTTTGGTGTATTATCACTGGGGATATGTGCAAACCCATCTAAGAGACCGTTGAATCAGCTTACAAATATGTAGACCGCTTGGAGGATTGGGACAATAAGAACTATCAGACCATCACTTGGCTTCGGAATACGTCTACTACATCTATCAGTCTTCAGTTTGGTCAATTCCAACTTGACTCTGTTTCCACTTCGGCAAAAGACATTTGGGATTTTTTGAAAAACCGATGTTAGACTACTGGTCTTGCTCACCAATATTAGCTTCAGAGTCATTTTCATGATATGCGCCAAGAGCCAACTCAGACTATTAATGATTCTCTCCCAAATTTATTTTGTTTGGGATCAGCTCGCTTTCTTTGAACCTCCATGGCCCCATATTGACGATGCTACCCTGTTTGCTACTTATCGCGACTAGCAGCGATTGGTTAAGTTTCTTATAGCTTTAACTCCCCATTTTGAGCCAGTGCCTGCATCTCTCATTTATCGCACTCCTTTACCCACTCTTGAGCAGACTATTTCTGAACTACTATCAGAGAAAACTAGGTTTGGTACTCTCCATCCACACCCTGT
Organism: Camellia lanceoleosa; assembly: GCA_025200525.1. Classification (NCBI taxonomy): domain Eukaryota; kingdom Viridiplantae; phylum Streptophyta; class Magnoliopsida; order Ericales; family Theaceae; genus Camellia; species Camellia lanceoleosa. The sequence continues at coordinate 10,675,703 of CM045770.1, read as the reverse complement.
GGACTCTGTTCTTGCTACTTCCCATACTCGAAGTTCTCCTTCACCACAGCAGTTCGCTGCTTGCAATTACTGTCAAAACCGAGGTCTTCTGTCTACTCATTTTTTGGTTTATTGTCCAATTCGCCTTTGTCGGTTTTGCTACAAGACTGGTCCTGGTTATCTACAACAAGATTGCTTCATGATCCAATACGAACCTAATACGGTTCATCCTCTCGCAATGGTCCTTCCACTGGGAGTTTTTCACGGGACAACTCTCAACATTCTGGGAATCAGTTTAAATCCATCCCTGTTCATCGCACTGTTGCTGCTGCCTCAGAGGATTTACCTTCTTCTGTGTCTATAGACCCTTCTACTCTAGTTTTTTCTCAAACCGATGTCGAAGCCATGTTCCAACAATTTCTCTCTATTTTCGGTACTCATTCTTCTACTGCTTTGTCTGTCACCTCAGGTAACACTTCCTGGTACTTTGACTCAGCTTGTTGTCATCACATGACCTCTGACCCTACTATTTTTACTTCTCTCTCTTTTGATCCTCATGTTCCTTCTATTTATACTGCTGACAGGTCTCTTTTGTCTGTAAGTCATGTTGGTTCTGTTTCCACCTCTCACTTATCTTTATCCCATGTGTATCTTATGTTTGCTCTTACCTTAAATCTTATCTCCATTGGTTAATTGTGTGAGCATGATCTAACTATTACCTTTTCTCATACTGGTTGTTTGGTGCAGGACCCTCGGATGGGATGGACTCTTGGGATCGACCGTAAGCATGGACGTCTCTATGAACTTATTCACCTTCATGTTCTAGTTTCTTCTCAGCTCGCAGCTCCTCTACTGCTCATCTTTTATCTCCTTTTTAGCTTTGGCACTGTGATTTAGGAAAATTTTCTATTGGTCGGTTAAAATCTTTAATTTCTAGTGGTCAATTAGGTCCTATCAGTTTTGATACTTTAGATTGTTTGTTATGTCAACTTGCTAAACAACCTGCTTTATTGTTTAATAAAAGTGACTCTATTTCTCTTGTACCTTTTAATCTCATCCTTTATGGTGTTTGGGGCCCCTCCTTTACTCCTACTATGGGAGGTGCACGCTATTTTGTTGTTTTTATAGATGATTTTTTCCGTTTTACATGGTTGTTTCTTATGAAAAATCGCTCTGAGCTCAAACAACTTTATTACAATTTTGTTACAATGGTACAAACCCAATTTTCTAAAACTATTAAAATTTTTCGCTCCGACAATGCCATGGAATATAAAGATTTTGATTTTCTTTCTTTTTTTCAGAGTCATGGTACTCAACCTCATCATTCCTGTCCAAGCATGTCTCAACAAAATGGACGTGCTGAATGGAAATATAGGCATATTCTCGACACTATTCGAGCTCTCCTTCTCTCTTCCTCTTGTTTGGAAAATTTTTGGGGCAAAGCCGCTCTCACTGCTGCTTACTCTATAAATTGTATCCCTACACCTGTCATTCATAATCACACTTCCTATGAGCGTTTGCATGGCACTCGTCCCCTTACACCAATCTTAGGGTCTTTGCGTCTGCATGTTTTGTTCTTTTTCAATCTCATGAACACAACAAACTTGAACCTCGTTCATGTCTTTGTTGCTTCTTGGGGTATGGTATTAAACATAAAGGGTATCGTTGTTGGGATCCTATCTCTTAGAACCTCCGTATCTCTCGTCATGTGATTTTTTGGGAACACAAAATGTTTTCCTCTTTCTTCCAATTCCGCTTATCCACTCTCTCACTTTCTTTATTTTTGGCTAACCCTTTCACAAATCTGTTTTCTGATGAGATTGATCCAAGACCCCTACTTGCACCTTTAGAGACCACCTTGCTTACTGGTTTTTCCCGTGAGCTTGCTTGCTCTGATGGTCTTGCTCTTGCAACTTCGGGATCCTTTCCTCCTGTTAAGTCTCTTCCATGCCCTCTAGCTCCTCCACCCTCTACTCGACCACACTGGGTAACCCAACCTTCTACTCGTCTTTATGATTATATTGTTGGTTCCACTACTTTTTCTACTTATGAACCTAGCTCCTATTGTGAGGCTCGTTCTAGTCCTCTTTGGCAGCATGCTATGACTGATGAATTATAGGTTTTAGACAAAACTCATACTTGGAACGTTGTTGATCTTTCCTCTAGCAAGACTGCCATTGGCTACAAATGGGTGTACAAAATCAAGAGCCACTCTGATAGCTCTATTGAGAGATACAAAGCCCGCCTTGTTACAAAAGGCTTCAACCAGGAATATGGTAATGATTATTAGGAGACCTTTGCTCCTGTTGCCTGTCTCACCTCTATTCATAGCTTGATTGCTGTTGCTGCCACCCGTCACTGGGACCTTACCAAATGGACATGAAAAATGCTTTCCTTAATGGTGATCTTCTCGTGGAGGTTTACATGCAACCTCCCCCTGGGTCTACTTATCTGCCTCATAAGGTCTGCAAACTTCAGCGTGCATTATATGGTCTTAAGCAAGCCCTATGCGCTTGGTTTGCCAAGTTCAACTCTATTATTTATGATTGTGGTTTCACTTCCAATTCTTATGATATTGTTCTTTTTGTGAGGAAAACTGCTCAAGGGACCACCCTACTTCTGCTTCATGTGGATGTCATGATTATCACCAGTACCAGCCACATCATTACTGGTGATAATCATGACATCCACATGAGCCAGTAGGGTGGTCCCTTCCCGATTAATCAGGAGGACAAAAGTGTGGGAAAAGATGTGGATCAGCACAAGTGGGAAAGGAGCGAAGTGAAAGTCAAAGTTCAAAGGCAGGTGAGAATTGTGTGATCAAAGATCAAGAGAGGAAGCTGGGCTGACAGATGAAAGATCAGGGAAGCCTGAAACTGAGAGTGTGGAAGGTTTGAAGGGTGGACATTGAAAGGGTATCAGGAGAGGATGCTAGGTTGCATGTTAGAATTGCATTCATGCATATCATGCATATTGCATTATGTTTGGAGTAGGGTTTAGTCCAAACCACGGAAGCGAGGGCGTTTCGTACTCCAAGTGAATGGCGTGCCTCGATTCGATGCCAACGCTCCGGATTATCCATGATGAAGTTTAGGCCTTGTTGTGTTCATATGTGCATTCATTTCACATCGAGTCGTGCAATTCGATTCCTCGGCCATCATGCATCGAGATGCGTAATTGGTGGCACGAGGATCGAGGACTACACTCCCTAGAGCTTGTGCAAGGACGGGGAGAGTGGTCGTGCACACATATGTTGAAAATACATTGCCTTTTCTCTCTCTTGCCTTTGTTGCAAAAAAAGCCAGAAACCAGAGACGGAAACTGGTCGGCCGACCAAGTTTTCTGGCTGGCCGACTACCCTCTTTGGTCTCCACCACAAAGAGTGGTCGGCAGGTGGCCTCCTATGCTGATAACTAGTCGGTGGCCTTCCCAAGGTGGAGTTTTAGCCTTCTGGAGCTTTATGCAAGTTTCTGAGATCAATTGCAAACAAAGGCGAGGCGAGGTGAGGCGAGGCATCGCGATGGAATTTACCGACAAGGCAACTTGAGCTTGCATACACCCTCCATCATTCCGAGCAGGGCTGAGGCAATCCATTGCACGTAGCGTAGCATGGTAGTTTACTTTGCTTACTTAGTTCATTTGTCAAGTAATTAGTATTGTGTAATAATTCGTTATTTATTCGGACTGTATTATTTATTCGGACCCTCCGAGCGAGGGCACAATTGTAATAAGTGTGCGTGTGTGTGTGATGTATGTCTTCCAACCCCACGTCTTTCTCCCTTTTATTTACTAGCTTATGATGGTTAGTTTAGGGCACGTTTCAATTAACATACTTATGCTCGCATGTTTGCATCCATTCATCTGTCTTGCATGCTCCGGGCTCGACACATCATACTAACTGCATTATATTTCAATTCCAAGTTGAATACGTGTTAGCTGTAGCATCTCATATGCCATTTTTAGGATAACCGAGCCTATTTCTAGTTACATTTTGCATGTGTTGCATTAGCCATTTTAACATGAACTAGGATTATGCATATGATTACTACCTAGTTTCTATTTTGGCTTGGAGTACTCGGTAAGTATTTATGCTTTAGCATCCTTGCATGTGTGTGAGTGACTACTATGATAGCATGCTTACCATGAGGCTAACTGCTTATGTGATATAACTGCATAAATACCTGTGGGTGAAAGTTGGATTATCTTAATTGGAATAATGCATTGACTGTGAGTTTTAAGCCCACTAGATAGTGGCAAAACCATCTTTTCTAAGCCCACCCGAGGGTGACAAAATCTGCATTTTAAGCCTACTTACGAGTAGCAAACCGCTTTCAAAAACAAACATGAAATGTTTCGTTCCAATTCAGGCGATCCAGTCTATACTTGTATGTTGTGCACATCACATAGTAATTCTAGGCTAATAACCAGAATAAGAACGCATAATGTTTTCAAAACTAGATATCATGGTTAGTAGAGGCCAATCTTCAATCGGGCGAGCGGGGGTGCTCACGAAGTGACCTTCCCCAATCGTACCCAAGTTCCTGAGCCAAGGCAACTTTGGTGATGACGGACACGTGGCCTTAGGCAACGAGTCAGGGTTTCCTAAATTCTTCCAAAATAAATATTTAGGTGGCGACTCTGTATCTGGCAAAGCAGTCCATGTTTGGCACTTCTTTCAAAAAAAATCTGTTTTCAAAACGATTTGCCAGATTTGGACTCTTTGATGATTCATCGGTCTTGCATTGCACTCTGCGAGATTAGATACAAGACCGTGACATTGAGTCCTAAACTGTAGTGAGCCCATATGAACAAAACGGGATTCCCTCCCGGGACGTTCGGAGACGTCTACAGTTTCTGGCGACTCTGTTGGGGAGTTAGAAAACTTGACTCGAACTCATGATATTTGGTTTTGACTACACTTATGTGTTTCTTTGCATTGCATTTGTATTAGTGCGCCTAGGACACCGTGTTTGCCGTATGCTATTCCTGAATGGTTTGCCGAAGGCTCGCTTCGAGAAGCATGCCATAAGGCTGATCGGTTGCGGGCTCTGCCACAATGGGAACATAAACCTCGGTTTTTACCAGGGCACCCTTTTGACCATTTGACCTAGTGACCATTCCAAGCTAGGACAGGTTGCATACCCGATTATAGGTTGTTTGAAACCGCTGTGTGCGTAGTAAAACCCTAGCTCCTGACAAAATAGGACAGGGAAACCCTACCCCTCCATAGGGATATTTTTGGCTCTCACTTGCTTGCTATATGCTTTTAGAGTGTGTCTCTACAGGAATGCACATATCAGTTTGCAAGTCTGGGCATCAGGCCTGCGGGCATCAACGTTAGTGTTTTGGGAATCAGTTTTACTTGAGGGTATCAGTTCTTGGCGAAATTTGGGCGAAATTGATAAAAGTCGATCATTCACTATGCTCAAGTCCATTCTAGTGAAATCGGTGAGATGCTCTCTATTTTCTCTTTTGCTAGGTAGTCTTGGGCAAGTAGCTTCAAAAAGGCTTCAATATCCCCAGATTCATTGGACTTGTGTTGATAGACTTTGTCGGTCGAGATTCGGTTCAAGTAACGATTTTCCTTCCGATGGTAAGGCAAAGAAAGGGCGAACAGGTTCATTGGTTCATCGATCCAGAGCAATCACCGGATCCATCATTAGTACACCCGTGATGGCACAGGGTTCGGAAGAATTAGTGGTCGTGATAGCAGCGTTAAATCGAGGCAGCTAGTGCGAGATGAGACTAATCTTTGAAAGCATAGCGCCCATCTAGGACATTTGCCTCACATCTAGCTTCGGGGCCCCAGCCGAACTTTGACCCACTTTCGCCAGCTGAAAATTTGCAAGGTCCGGATCCCTAAGAAGGGTTAGCTCAAGCCCGAGTTGTCAGACCCCTGGTGCAACCTAATGAGAGGCTTTATCCCCTTGATGGTAATGACCTCGATCCGACCACGGTGAAAATTGCGAACCTTGAAAAGCAATTCAAGAAGGCATAGAGCCTTAACTCCATTCTCGACATTGAGGATGGACACATCGAGTCTGCCATACGGCTCCCAGACAAATTCAAAATGCCATATATTGACCGTTTCGACGGGTCTGGAGATCCAATGGTACATATCCGACTTTTCTTGGATATCACAAGGCGATAGGTCGACTAAGCCCGTAAACTCTCTGTATGGAAGAACCCTTTCGGTGTAGTAGCCACTTGATGCAGCTAAGTTGGAGGACAAAGTGAAGTAAGGCGGGAAGAATTGGTGAGGCCTTTGTCGTCGATATTCCTACAATACCCAAGTTGAAATGACCATGCAAGAGCTTGAAATAACCGCCAAAACCATGAGACTTTTGTGGAATTTGTTGCAAGGTGGAAACAAAAGGCAACACCGGATAATGATTCGCCCTTACGAGAGGGATCAAGTCACGGATGATGGTGCGAAATCTCGAGCATGATATGTTGCAAAAGTTGATAGTCGCTCCGCTATTCACTTGCAAAAGTTTGCATGAGCGGGGTTCAGTCGAGAATCGTTCAACGATTGGGATCATTCCCGAGAACAAGTGAACCGACAAGGAGGCGATTTTAAAGTACCAATCTTTGGTAGTAGCATTATTCCCAAACCCATAAAAATCAATCTGATCGCCTGACCAACCCTTTTGCTAATCCAAACCTACAAACCGCCGGCCCAGCCCGAGCTCAGGGCAGAACTTTCACCCCCCTCTATATGAGCCTGACTAGCGCACTAAAAGTCTTGATGGAAAGAAGGTATCTCAAACCCCTCGATCCTCAACCTCTACCTGACCCTCTCCCTGCCAGGCATAACCCTTCCAAGTACTGTGTGTACCATCAGCAGCGCGGTCATGGCACCGACCGTTGCTACCGCCTTCGTCATGAGGTCCAAAATCTCATCGACAACCGGACGATAGCTCCACCTTCAGACCCCAATGACCAAACATCTCCTACCCACCTTAATCTCATCTATATACTACCATCCAACTTCGACCCCAGCATATACATCACCCTGGCATATCTACCCAAGCCTAAGGTGTTCATTCCAGAAAGCATGGACTTCTGCATGATGGATGCACCTGGAACCCAATCATCTCAAACCCGTGAGCCCACTACTTCTGAGTTGATGAGAATGATTGAAGATCTTCAAGCTGTGTGATCGGCCTCGGGACATTGGCTCCCTCATCGACCACATCACATACCGGGAATTTCATGACAAAAGGCTCCCCATTCTTGGGACTAGCTGCATTTGAAGAAAGCCAAACCCTTGGCAAAGGGGAAGCAGGTGGTAAGAACAAGGTAGGGGCAAGCATTGGTCCCCATGAACACCTTCAATGGGCTGTTGAGGCTTTGAAGGCCGAAGGACTAAACAAACAGCAAGTGCTTGCAGTGGTTGCAAAAACTGTAGATGATACTTTAGCCACTCAAGTTGGGGGTGGTCTGAATCAAAGGGCAAGCCAAGACAAGAGATGTTGTACCAGAAACACCCCTTTCAGCTCCAATCCTACACTCGGAAGAGATCATCAAAAGTCAGCACCTACAGACCCTTTCGCCGGTACATCCAACACAACCAGTTCACAACCTGCCAAATACCCACCTCGGGGCCAGGGGGTGTTCACCTCACTAGACATGTCTCTGTCAACAACCCTGAGGGTCCTGATCGAAAAGGGGCATCTGAAGCCCCTAGAGCCGCGGCCATTACTGAATAAACTTCCTCTCTTCCATAACCCGGCGAAATACTGTGTCTTTCATCAACAAGCTAGCCATGACACTGACATGTGTCTTCGTCTTCACCATGAAATACAAGATTTGATTGATAAAAAGATCATCTTCGCGTCAGGTCCTGCAAAGTCTATCGGCACTGGATCGGTGAACTTGGGGGATAATGTGACCATGTGATCGGGGAGATGAGCCAGCTGCGGGTGGCGCTCGATTTACTCCAGACGTGGGAATGGCACGTACTATTTTGAGCATTTGCGAATGCTAGTTTTGTAGTTTCTGACTTGGGTGTTGAGTCAGTCCTGTGGTTTTGTTTTAAGCCTGTCTCTTTGTTTTGAGTCAGTCTTTTTGTTTCGGGTCTATCTTGTTATATCGAGTCAGTCCTGTTTTGTTAGAGTCAGGTGATTTCGGGAGTGTTACCTCGTGCATCACTATTTTGTTTTGTGTTTGTCTTTTTGTTTCCTTTTGAGTTTGTTTCTGCCAAGGAGCCAGTTGTGCCGACAGTTATGAATGAACAGCAGTGATTTTCACATTCTTGTGTTCGCTTCTGCCTTGTGCTAGTTGTGCCAGAAGTTCTGAATGAAATGGCAGTGCTTTTCGCCTACTTTTTTGTGCCTCAAACTCATTATATTCACCTAAGTTTTTCAAAACTTTTTGAACATTGTGATGAAAGCGAAGAGGAAGGAATTCCTCGGGATTTGTAAAATTTGATCAAACTGAGAGAAAGAGAGGCGTGCTAAGCCCTTAACGAATGAGATCATGCTTGTTAGTGTGAGTACTGGGAAGGATCTTGGCTTGATCCAGATTAGTTCCACACTGTCTTCAACGCGAGCGATTAGTTGCTTTCTTAAAAGATTTCAAAAAAATGTTTTGTGCAGTTCTGCGATGACCTGTGTGGAATCGCTCTTGAGATTGTGCAGCTTAGGATCGCTCTAAGCCTCGAGACTCGACCCCCCTTTTTTTCCAACCATGAACCTTAACTCAGAATGTTCAACGGTCAACCGCAATGTGAGGCCTGTGTGGCCAGATTCGAAGCAGCCCTCGACCTAGGGGCAGAAAAATGTCAAATGTGCTCGAAGAGCCGAAGATAGATCATCCTGCAAATCAATAAAGATTGGCAAGAATGCCAAATCCCAGAAGGGAAGAAAGAAGAAAGCATTGCTGAAGAACAACTGAGTTCCTATCCACAACACTAGGGGCAAATTCAGCCCCCATGGAATGGACTCCTACATCGTCAGCGAACAGTAGCCGTTCTCCTGGATTCAGATGGCTTCGAGATCTCAAACCATTTGACATGGACAAAGCTACACTTTTACCCTTGAGAGGGTCGCTGGGCCGAAAACCCGGAAGGGCGACCCAGGCAAAAGTTAGAGCAAGAAAAAAAAGAAAAAGAAAAGAAAGAAAAATGCAAAAAATAAAAAAAAAGAAAAGAAGAGAAAATAAAAAGAAAAGATAAAAAAGAAAAGAAGAACAAAGCTCGTAAGGTTGAAAACCCAGAAAGGGCGGCCTTGGCAAAAGTTAGAGCGCAAAAGGAGAGGTTAATACCCGAGTATACCTTAACCTCAAACTACGTAAGGCTTTATTCCCATCTCTGGGATACGTAGGCAACTTCATTCTGAAGTCCAGCCGTAAAACACTTCAAATTCGATTGTGTCCATGTGATGGTTTTGGTCATCTTTGTCTTCTCTGTATCCGAGAGTTCGGTTGTGATCGTCACTCTGAAGACTGATTACAATGCGCTGCGGTGCCATTCAAACAAGGGGCAACTTTCCGTTGCCATACAATGTGTTGCGGTGCTATTCAGACTAGGGGCAACTTTCTGTTGCCATGCAGTGCCATTCAGACAAGGGGCAATTTTCCATTTGTTTTGGATCTGAGGTTGTGCATCTCAAGAGTAAATTCTGCGTCGGTCGAGCAGTGGCCATTTGCAAAAATAGTTTTTGAGAATTTTTAATGAGATTGACTAATTCTCTCGAAAATTATTCCACTTTTCCAAAACTGGACCATTTCTTGGACCCAAAAAAGGAAAATTTTCAGTGCTCATAATCTAACTCGCATGATTTCAAATCAGAAAATCGAACAAGCGCGTTAATCTAACTCTCATTTTGGTTAAAATTGTTTTAAGCAGAAGCCAAAAACAAAAATGGTCAAAATAATGAACTAGGGGCACAGTTGAGTTAGGCTTCCTGTCTTTTCCCCGTTGTCAATGCATTTGCCAGAAAGGGCACCCTATTCGCCAAGAAGGGCACAGCGGAAGCTAACAGAAAAGGGCTGAAAGCTCTCATATCCTCCAAGCAACGAGGTATCAAGCCAAGCGCGAAGCACGAACTGGAATGGGGCAGGATATTCCATTCCCTCATCTGGACAAATCTAATCACGTCCAAACTCCCCAGTAGAGCACATGCAGATCTGGACTAAAATGGCATACATAATGCACATGATGTGCATTATCTAGTGAATAATTTTTTAGATATTTTTTCTGGTCATGTAATCTTTCTAATAAAATTAAAAAATTCTCAAAAAAAAAAAAAAAAAAGGTAGAGAGTTCGAGAGACTAATGACAAATTTTCAAGTTTAATGCAAATGAAAAACAAACCTTAATTAAAGGGCACATGAGATTGGACTTGTGTTTCCTCTCTATGAAACCATACTCTCAGATTTGAATAAAAAAAAAAAATAAAAAAAAAAAAATAAGAGGAGTTTGAACTTTGGAGTATGCATGCTTGCCTATCTGTGCATATGGGTATATCTAGAGAGAGAGAGAGAGAGAGAGATCTTGCAGTTTTCATGGGATTCAAAGTTCAAATAGCAAAAACACAAAAGAGTTTTATCAACAGATCAATAATAACAATGAATTATCCAGAGGTAAAGCATATGGAAGTATCTACTTGAATCAGAGTTTGCTTTAATACAATGTGTATGAATAAAATGAATTTTCTTAATTAAAAGAAAATCTGAAAAATTATAGCGCAGGTTTTTTTTTTTTTTTTTTTTGGATTTTCATCCATTTAAAGATATTTTGAGTCATGTGTAGATGTATAATAATAACCACTATTTTGAGAGGTTTCATTGGATAAAAATAAATTCATGCCACTGAGAGGTCCCAACAATATTGTTTTTTTCTGGTTATATGTAAAAATGCCAACTTTATTATGTAGGGCACAAAAGTAAAATTTTGCAATTTTTCTCAAGGTATTTAAACAAGTAAGATAAATTTTGTAATTAAAAATATAACATTAACGAGTTGTAATAACTTCTCCAATGGTGAAGTATAAGATAACATTTGGTTCATTAGAATAAAATGGAATGGAATAACCATTTTATCAAAATATTTATTCTCATATTTGGTTAAACTAAAAAAATAATGATAAATACATTATAAATATATTTCACTATAGAATTATCATTTGATTCTAATCAACCAAATAGAGTATAAAGTTTCCATTGCAAACAAATAGCATGAAATTTTAAATGTTCCTCTCTAATTGCTAAATCTATCAGTTTGCTTAGAAATTTAAAATATTCCTCTCTGATGGCTAAATGATTTTTTCCTCTCAAATGTCTCGCATAATTTGCTTAGACCTTGAATCTAGATTCCTTCTAATTGGGGCATTATTTTTAGGATAAATTATTAATAAGTCCTAATAGTTAGACTTAATTTTCATAAAGTCTTATTAAATTAAGTCATAGTAGAATCGTTACTAAAAATAAATTTTTGTAATATTTTTTGCATATGTCGTTAAAAATTAACAATTAGTGACTTTTTTGATCATGATTTTTATAAATTATTGCTAAAACTTACAATCAGTGACTTTTTGGTGACGAATTTTTCAAACTGTCACTAAAAGTTGAAAACTAATTACATTTTTTGGTGACAATTTTTTTAGACTGTCACTAATACTTATAATTGGTAAAAATATTTGTGGCAAAATTTTCAAACTGTGGCTGAAAATTAACAATTAGTGACGTTTTTTTAATAATATTTGATGAAAAATGCCATTAATTATTATAGGACCTATTGAATAATAAATCCATCTATTAAGACCTACACGTAAATCCCCTTATTTTTAAGAGAAAATTGGTGATAAATCCAATTTAGAGAGTGCTTAAAACATTAGGTTCAATGGATATTTTTTATTGGTAAAACATCCACATATTATGAAAAAATTTGATGAATTTTTTTTTAATTAATTTTGAAACACATTTTGTTCCCACCCCAATTGTAACCCAATAATCCTTAGGGTTCGTTTGGTAAACATTTTGGACTAAAAAAATCACAAAAAGACAAAAAAAAAAGTCAAAAAATCACAAAAGGACAAAATAAGCAAAAAGACAAAAAAAAAAAAAAAACACAGTATTCCAAAGTCAAAAAGTCAAAAAAATCAAACAAGAATACCAAACGATTAAAAAATTTTCAGGCTAAAAAAGTTTAAAAAAATCAAAAAGTTAACTAAAAAAATCATTGTCAAACGAGCACTTAATAAACGCTGCGGCCAATAGCAACGCCACCGCCCCCACCACGAACGCCGACGCCGATGTCGATGCCGCCGCCACCGCCGCCGGACTCGGCAAGTGTTTTTTCTTCTCCTCAATTTCACTCTCACTTATCTCTCTCTCTCCCAACCCTCTCTCTTTATCTGACTCATCTCTATATCGTCTTTGCAGTACAAGAGACAAACTCTCGATCTCCATGCTACAAGCTCTTGCCAATTGTTTGGCGATCCCAAGATGGGATCATGGTCTTGACATCTTTTGGACCGCTCAGACACCCATCCTGCTTGATATGGTTGAGAGCAGCTCATCAATTGCATCTAGTACGGCGGCTCGGAGCCACTGGGCTTGTTTCCAGTAAGCCACAGCGACCTCGAGCTCAAGGGGTTCCATGGTGTGCGGTTGTTGTTGTCTCTCAACATTATCAACAACGTTAGGAGTCTCATGTTTTGTTTGGTTGAGGTAGGTTTGAGCTTGGGTTGAAGAAGCCATGTAAGAAGAAGAAAAAGAAGATATATGTGTGGAATAATATTTAGAATTAAGAAAAAAAATATCATGAAATGTCTCATAAATTTTTTTCATCCTTTGATTAGTGTGCAGTGTTTTATTGTATGTATAATTTAAAGGTGAAAAATTTTTCATAATCATTTTTATGATATTTTTTTTATAATCTCTAGCTCGTATGTGTGTGTATTTGTTGTAATGGATATGGAGAAGAGTTGAGGACGCCTCATCAATGGGGGGTATTTATAGGAAAGTGAAATGTTATAGAAAAAGAAGATATATGTGTGTGCATTTGTTGCAGTAATGGATATGGAGGAGTGTGGAGGACACACGCCTCATCAATGGGGGTATTTATAGGAAAGTGAAATGCTATAGAAAAAGAAGATGTATGTGTGTATTTGTTGTAGTAATGGATAAGGAGTGCGGAGGACACACATCAATGGGGTATTTATAGGAAGAAAAATGTTTCGGACCCCCCTGGATTGACTCTCAGTGAGGTGGCGCGTCGTGATTGGACAAAAAAAAAAAAAGTTTTATTTACTTATTTATTTTTTTGAGTTTCAGCCAGTGGGGGCTCGCCACCTCACTGGGGGTGCGACCCCCACTGGGGGTCTGCAGCCACTACAACAAAAAGCACAATTAGCGACTAAAAATAAATTTTTCGTCGCTAAAAGTAGCACCTTGGGTGACTAAAAACAGTTTGGTAGCCAAATCTGAGGACTTTTGGCAACTAAAACAAATTAGTCGCCAAATGTATACTTACTGGCGACTAAAATCAATTTTGTAGCCAAAAGTAGGGGTTTTGGCGACTAAAATTCAGTTTAGTCGCCAAAAGTGGAGATTTTTGGCTACTAAAAAAAATTAGTAGCTAAAAGGAGGGGTTTTGGCGACTAAAACTCAGTTTAGTTGCCAAAAGTTAATGTTTTTGGCTACTAAAAAAAATTAGTAGCTAAAAGGAGGGGTTTTGGCGACTAAAACCCAGTTTAGTCGCCAAAAGTGGATGTTTTTGGCTACTAAAAATATTTAGTAGCTAAAAAGTGGACCATTGGCGACTAAAATTGAGTTTAGTTGGCAAAAGTGACAGTTTTGGCGACCAAAAATCACTTTAGTCGCTGAAAGTGATTTTTTTAGGCGGAAATTAATTTTTTTGCGACTAAATTATTTTTTAGTAGCCAAAACTAAAGTTTTTGGCGACTAAAAAAATTTTAGTCGCCAAAAGTGGCTTATATTTTTTTTTAATAAATAATTTAAATTTTACATCAATTATATTTAATACATATAATTATATTTATATATATACTTTTCTATTAAAACCGGTGAAAATAATGTATAAATAATATAAGTTGCAATTATATTCGCGTGAGGATTCAGTGGCATAGTGGGAGGGATTGTGCTGTGAAGGTTTGGAATGTTGGGAAGTTGGAGGTCCAAGGTTCGAACCGCTTGAGGTGCTCAGGCAGATGGAAATTTTTTTTTTTTCAAACATGCTTTTGGCGACTAAAGAGTTTAGTCGCCGAAAATTAATCGTTTTGGCGACGATCAGTTTAGTCGGGGAAACTCAAAAAAAAAATAAAATAAATAAACACTATTGGCGACTAAAATTTTAGTCGCCAAATGCATAATTTCCAAAAAAGGAATTTAGTATTGCCGACAAATGCGTTGGTCGCTGTTTTACTGACTTTTGGCGACTAACACTCTTTTAGTCGCCAATTCCATCTGCGACCACATATTCACGACAAAATCGGCGACGAAATTATTTAGTCGGGAAAAGTGAAAATCCGACTTTTGACGACTAAAAAGTGACTTTTGGCGACTAAAAATTTAGTCGCCAAATGTGTTTTTTTTTGTAGTGAGCATAATTGTTATAGGAAAGTGAAATGTTATAAATTTTAGGGTAAATTACAAACACATTATTTAAGATTTATTTAAATTATAAATTATTTTATGTGGTTTTAAAAATTACATTATGTCTCTTATGATTTTTAATTTCATAACAAATAAGTCATTTTATTAATAAATTATCAACATCAAGTTAATTAACAATTTTTAATAATGGTAAAATTTTATTTCAATTAATAATTTAAATAATTTTTTTATTGTATAAGTGAATAGTTAGAAATTTCACATTTTCAATTAATTCTATTAAATAAAATTTTTTGATAGGGAGGTATTTGTAATTTTTCAAACAACAGGGAGTAATTCATATTTTAAGCAAATCTCGAGGGATGTATTTGTAATTTATCCTAAATTTTATTATTTTATTTTATTAATTAATGTGTTTGGTAATAAAAAAAATCAAGAATATCAAATGGAATTCACTTCAATATGTCATATATAAAAAACTAACGGCAACACATCCTAACGGTATGTTTAGGAGGTGATTAAATTAGTCAAAAAAATTTATATAAAAATTAAAATTTTTATTTTCATTCTTCCTATAAAATGTTACAGATTTTAAATATTTTACCAAAAAAATTTACAAAACACAACATGAATATGGGCCCACACTCATATAAGTGTTTGGTAAATTTTTTTTTGTATCTCTAACATTACTCTTTTTACTTGTAGCACATGGTGAGTTCCACATCTATGTAAATATTTGATTGAATATTTGATAATTTATTTAGA
Organism: Camellia lanceoleosa; assembly: GCA_025200525.1. NCBI lineage: Eukaryota > Viridiplantae > Streptophyta > Magnoliopsida > Ericales > Theaceae > Camellia > Camellia lanceoleosa. The sequence goes on along the minus strand of CM045770.1, from coordinate 10,660,379 downwards.
ATTTTTTTTAATCTCTCAATCATCTAACAAAAGTGAATTAACATGTTATACTTCGTAAATAATTTCACATAGTATTTTAAGACTATTGAATAATTATCAATTTTTACAAAATTTCTATACAAAATTTCTCACAAAAAGATGTCACAATTGCATTTTTAAAATTAAATATAAGTTAATGAACATTTAATTTTAAAATAATAAATAGCATTAATTAGTCAAAATAAATAAATAAATTGGCTTTAGGTGGGGCATGGGGATAGTGGAGTGCCATCTCATGCGTTCACACTGGTAATACGGAAAGATTAACTAGTTTCTGTATGGAATATTCTGTTGATATGTAGGAGCTGACTTCTATGCAACACAAAGGGTGTGGTTGGTTTGTATTTTGAGATAAATTTTTTTAAAAAAATTTAGAGAGAGTTTAGAAATTTTTTTGGTTTGTTTAGTTATATATTTTGAAAATAGTTTTAGAATTTGAGAGTTTCGGATGATTTTAGTATTTTGTTATAGTTTAGTAGATGTGTGTGAGAGAAAAAATGATTGAGAAGGAGAGAGGAGAGACGAGAGAGAAAAAAAGTGATTGATTGATGTGTAATAGGAAGAAAAGTAATTTTAAATTTGTTTTGAGAAATTTGTAACTAAACATGTTTTTGAAAATTTTCTTCCAAAAACATATTTCAAAACACAACCAAAATGTTTGTTATAATGATAAGAAAACCTATATATATATATATATACAAATTTTAGGGATAATTAAAAAAAAAAAAAAAAACCTCCAACCTTTTAACAAAATAAATTCTGATTTTTTTTTAATTTTATTAATTTAAATCTTAATATTTTGAATTATTTTGAATTTAAATTATCTGTCTATTTTCATTAAGTAAAATTAACAAAAAAAAGAAGATTATTTTAGCCATTAAATTTAATGTAATTGTACATAAAATATTTAAAATACCTTCTTCATTGAGTTTGGTCCTGAAAACTCAATTGATTGCAATGAAACATAAAAATATAGAAAACAAAAAACTCAATTTTTTAAAAAGTAAATTTATTTTTTTTAAACCAAACATTGTGTTGTTCTTTCAAAAAAATAAACCTACTGATTGTGGTTCATTGTATTTGTAGGTGGGAATCATATTTATTCCTGATTGTGGTTCATAGTTTGGTTCATTGGCGGTGTTTGGGAACGTGGTTTGCTGCCTATTTCACGCTCTAACGGAAAAAAATTCAAAACCTCGCACTGTAGCTGAGTTCACAAGCTTAGTCTAGCTGTATGGCATTAGATTGGTAAAAAGACATATTTACCCTCCGTTGCTCGTATCTATTTGGAGACATGCTCATATCTCTCATCTTTGGCTCTACCTGGAGGCTTTTACAACAGAGTAGACTAACTCTCTTCGACGGCTCACTCCAGCAGACCTATTACGGAAAGACCAAGTAGCCGATCGTCGAGGAGATACAAAGGTACGGTTGCCAAACACCATTTCTGTGCTTTTTCTTTACCGATCTGCACCGATGATGATGTACTCCCCTTCAAATATTTTTTCTTGGTTCTACTTCGATGGTTCTCTTCACCATGTTGTGTCTAGCAAAAAATAGATACAAATAACTTGTTTCTGCTTTGCTTAGCAAACCATTTTTCTTCTTTTGGGTCTTCTTTCATTTGGGGTTTTCTGGAGATTTCACGAGCATTTTTTTTTTCCTTTCTTCCATCTAAATAAAAACTAAAACGACCATTTAATTACAAAAGAGCATCTCTTAGTCTTCATCATTTTTTTTTCTAATTTGATTTTCAATTTAAATAAAAAAAAACTTGGGGAAAATAACAATTATTTCAATTCGTAATGTAATTTTTGCCGTTAGATCTTTTTCAAAATTATTCTCATATATTAAAAATTGGCTTTCACCAAAATTTAATAAAATTTGTAATTTAAATTTGATGAATTATGAATTTGAAAAAAATAAATTAAATCTTCTTTCATTTAACCTGTTTTTCAGTGTACAAAAATTATTTGAAACTAATGGACAAAAAAACTTAAACAATGAATTAATTACCTTTTTTCAGTGTAATTTTTTTTTTCTTGCTTCCATGTAAATAAAAACTAAAACGAACATTTACTTGTTTAGAGCATCTCTCAGTTTTCATCAACATTTTTTTAAAAATCTAATTTGATTTTCAGTTTAAATAGGTTTGGGCTTTGAAATCTATACGCCTTGTACATTATTTTGATGTCACGAGTCGTCACCATATCTTGCAAATTTATTGTTTCTCATGCCCATTTTGTGATATATTGGAATTTTGTGATATGCTACTTTTTGAAATTCTATTTTAATTTTGTAACTAGTAGCTTTACTTTGAGACCTTCAGCGGTAATATATGAGCCTGATTGGTATCCTTATCCTTCTGTTACATTGGACCAATGCCATGAGTGTTTTGCATCTACTTTGCATATCTACATTCCAGTTAAGATCATGATCATTCATAACCATTTAGGAATTTTTTTAAAAGAACAACCGCATCTTCTTGTTAGGGTCAAAGTGAGCCTTAATATTGATTTGTTGAGCTTTGATTGTGTTCACGGCAGAGCTAGAATTTTTATTCAGTTGATGCAAAATCTTACCTAGAACCCATGGTCATACACAAGTTATTTATTTATTTATTTTTTTCCCCTTATTTGATAATCAAAAGAAGTAAAATTTGTAACTTAAACACCTATTCCTTCAATCTATGGGTATGCCGTTACAAATTACCTGTTACATTTCTGGAGATTTGACTGTAAATTTTTTTGTATGTATTTCTTCCATCTACATAAAAGCTTAAATGAACATTTAATTTCTGGGAGCATCTCTCACTTCTCATCAAATTTTTTTTTTCTGATTATGTAATTTGATTTTCAGCTTAAATAGATTTGATGAATTAGTAATTAATTGATTTAAAAAAAAATTCTGCTTTCATTTACCCTTTTTCCAGTGCACACAAATGTTTAAAACTGATGGACACAAAAAAGTGTAAAGTAATGGACTAATCTGATCTGTACAGTGAATTTGAATTGCCCAAATCTGTTGGAGTTAGCTTAATTACCTATTTACTCAATATGTTATGCTGTTAACAATCAACTGTTGTTATAAATGTAGATTGCTATTCCTTCAATCTGGTATGCTGTTATAAATCAACTGTTACATTTCATCGAATATACGTGTATTGCAATTATAACCCCAATCTGTGGTGCCGTTTTAGTCATGTGTTTGGTCTGTGTGTAGTAATATGGCTTCCTCTTTTTCCACTGCCACGTCGACATGGCCACTACGCATGTGTGCTTGTGGCTATGGCCATTGTTTTGTGAAGGTATCCAGATCTCACAAAAATCCTAGTCGTGCATATTATGTTTGCCCCCGGCCCGTGGTGAGTTGTAACAAATGATTATTTGTTACTCCATACGTTTGTACACTGTAATTCCCATAACTAATAAATATTTTACGTTTTTTACTCATCAGCAATGTGTTAATTGGATTGGTTGGTGTGACGAATCATGGAGACGGAGCCCCAACCATGACTTTGGGTCAACTGATGTCATGCAGTTATGGGCTGATGTCGTGCACATTATGTCGTTACGTGTAATGAAAACGGTGATTTGTGTGTTGTGCATCATGGTCATCATCTTATTATTGCGAATGTAAACCCCTTAAATCATTACCCTTGTACATAAGTACTGTTTTGAAGAAGTACTATTTTGAACAAGTAACTGCATTGTGATTGTGAATATGTAAACGCTATATGTTGTTAGTAATTATCGTACTAGTTTTGATAAACTTTGTGGAAGTTGTCTTTTCCATATGGTTCATAGTTTATTGTCTGAAATGTATTCATTAACTGGGTTCTAATGTATACAATACGTCCTCTCACATTAGTCGAATGGCTGCAACATGATTGTCCCCTCACACCCCATCTAAGAATAAAAGGGTTGGCCCATTAGGTATTAAAGAAATTGTTGATGACTTGGATCATGCACATAAGGCGAACTGGGACAGTGCAGTGACAGAAATCTTCTTACAGTGTGTTAGGGACGCAATATTAGCGGGTCGGCGAGTAGGTACAACCATAACCAAAACAGGGTATAATGAAATTGCACTGAAATTCGCTAAGCGCACGGGTAGACGTCATGAAATTACACAGCTGAAGAACAAGTACATCAGTTTGAAAAAGGAATGGCAGGCTTGGAACAAGTTGATGGATAGTAGTAAGGGTGTGATAGGCATTGGGTTTGACAGGGAAACCGAGTTGTTCACAGCGTCGGAAGAGTGGTGAGAAAATCTTAAATCGGTATGTACCAACATATATTTTATTTTACGTAATAAGTCCTGAAAGTTTAATGGCAGCTTGTACTTGTTACTATTCATTATTGGTCGTAAACTTTTCACATATGTAAGTTATGTTGATTTCAAAACCTTTCAATCCAAAATAACTACAATTTTGAACACTGTACAATATAAAAAAGTAACTAAATTTAATTTATATGAAACTGGCCCCTTTAATTTTGTACACATATGTAATGGAAAGTAACTTGTTCGTTGATTGTCCCATGTCACTGTGACGAAAAAATTAAATTCTAATTTGATTTTTCATTTGCAGACAAATAAGATTGCTTACAAATTCAAGACGAAACCACTGGAGCATGAAGAGTTGATGCGCGAAGTATTCACCGGTGCAACTGTGACTAGCAAACACCATTGGATGCTGGTGGAGAAGGCTGTGGATGTTGGTGAAGGTGAATCCGACTCAGTGGACTCTCTTGGGTTGTTACCATTTACCAAGCCATGCAGACCAGTTGTTAACTCACCTCTAAACTCCTCCACTGTCCATCTTGAAGAATCAAACCCCGGGACAAAGAGGAAAAAGGAAGGTAGCACTAGTGGAAAGTCGAAGAAGATCTCTAATGGAGCATTAGTGCTTGCGGATAGTTTTAACCATTTGTCTAAGGCGGTTTAAGCACAGAAGCACCTGACGGTCAGGTACGGAATCGATGCATCGCAGAAGTATGGCATTGAGCCATGTGTGTAACGGCTTATGGCTATCCTGGACTTCATCAGTACCCCCCTGTTCCATTTCGCCTGCATTGCGCTAGAGAACGCGGATTATTGGGAAATATTGATGTGCATGCCAGATGATGAGAATGTAGTCGGTTGGCTTGCGGCATTATAGGCTTCAAAAGGGCTGTGAGTACTTGGGTTTGGTCTTTTACGCAAAAATGGGACCGGAAATGGTTTGTTGTAGTGTGGTTTTTGTGGACTAGTTCTGTGGGTAACTTTTTTTTTGTGTGTGTGTGGTTGCACCGTGCTCTAATTCTTGTTACTTTACTTTTGTGAACGCGACCTACTTTTGTGTTACATAATATGGGATCATGGTGTAACTTTTACTTTTTGGGCATTGTACACTTTAATGGTTGAATGTAATGTAATGGATAGGTGATGTGTTCAACTTTAATGGTTCAAATGTGCTTAGTTTACAAGTGGATAATTGATATGTGTGTGTGTGTGTGCGTTGTAGGAGTCATCAACAAATAATGTGGAAAGGTGAAAGTAGCAACTATGGAAATTACGATGATGTAATCATCGAACTCCTGAGAAGAAGAAGACCTACCAAACAACGTGTCAAAGGTGATGCAATGAAATATTACTTGAAGTACATGGAGAAGATCCCATACCAAACTTCTATTCTGACTGGCCGTGCCTGGATTCAAGAATTATTTGATGGGCACGTAGACAAGGGCGAACAAATTTTTCATATGCCGCTGTATGTGTTTCAAGCGTTGTGTGACACATTGCGAAGCGACTTCAGTTTACGGGTACCTACAAGACCCCATGGATTACACATTGAAGAAAGTGTTGCGATGTTCATCCATACGTTGGACGGCTGCACTAACCGAAAAATTCAGGAACAATTCCAACACTCGGGAGAAACTTTGTCCCGACATTTCCATGCAGTGTTGGAAGCGATGAAGTTGTTCATAGAAGTGCATTGTAAGTCCACTAGAGATCAAAATAATAGGCATCCATATTTGCGATCCAGACGGAAATACGTGCCTTTTAAGGTTAGCATATTAGTTGCTGTTATCAGTTACTTTTCATTTTATGTGATCTATGTAAACCTCATGTGATTTTCATATTGGTGCAGCATTGTATTGGAGCATTGGACAGTACTCATGTAGAAGCCGTGTTGCCTGCCCGTGATGCCGGCACATATTACAGTCACAAAGGATATCCAACCCAAAACATACTAGCAGTGTGCGACTTCGACATGTGCTTCATTTTCATATCTTGTGGTTGGGAAGGAAGCATGAATGATAGTCGCATCTTCAACGAAATAATTAAGAACGAACATGTACCGTTCCCGCACCTCCAAGAAGGTAACACATTTGAAATTAAGTACTCATTATTAATTTTGTTGAAAATCTTAATTTGATTGAGCAAATGTAGGTAAATATTACCTTGTGGATGCGGGATATCCAAACAAGAAGGGGTATTTAACACCATACAAAGGGTTTCGGTATCACCAAGCACAGTTCCGGGATCGTGGATGACCCGATAACCCAAGAGAATTGTTTAACGAGGCGCACACATCATTGAGAAGCGTGGTGGAAAGAACATTTGGAGTGTGGAAATCGCGTTGGAAGTTCTTGAACGACATGCCCAACTATGATTTTGCAATAGTGCAGGTGCCATTGGTTGGTGCGTCAATGGCCTTACACAATTTCATCCGTAGGCACAAGATAGCTGCTAATGCACACAACGAACATGCCAACTGTTCTTCAGTTCCAGATGACATGCTCGCCGCGGAAGGAGGACAAAATATGGATGATGGCTTCATGGTTGGGGATATGGATGTAGATATGGCCAGAGTTCGCGTGTGCATCCGCGACCATTTGTTTCACATACGGAATCAAGGACTATTGTGAAATACTTGTTATCTAATTTGTATGTTTGTGTAATTTGTAATTTGTAATTTCTATTTCCACATTTCAATGTGACTAAGAAAATTATTTAAATTTGTAATTTGTGTAAGGACAATACAAGTGTGTTGCAAATTTAATTTTTTTTTTTTTTTTTTTTAAGTACTACATATTATCATTTACTATTTAAATGTAGATTGCTTTTGTAATTTTTTTTAATTAACTGTTTGTATAAGTAAACGCCAAATTTGGTAACCATATTTGTCTATTTGTGTAAAATTTTATTTTCTTACTAAACTAAATTTTCTGAAATTCACCATTTTCTCTTTCATTCTTTTTTTTTTTTTTAAATAGCATTTTGTCGTCATTGTATATTTTGTAGTAGTAATGAATTTCAAAGATAATTTTTTTTTTTTAAATTTGTAGTATTTTTTTCATTAATTTTTAAAAAGATACAAATATTTTGGAACAAAAAAATATTCGAATAAAAACTTAGGACTTGTTTGGTTTGGTTTTGAGAGATAAATTTTGAAAATAAATTATGGGGAAAGAGTTTAGAAATTTATTTGGATTGTTTTTTCAAACTAATTTTGGAGTACAAGAATTGTGAAAATAATTTTGTTATAGTTGAATAGATGTGTGTGGAAAAAAAAAAAGCGATTGAGAAGGAGAGAGGAGTGAGAAAAAGTGATTGATTGATGTATAAGAGATAGCTAGAAAGTGATTTTTATTTTTATTTTTTTCATAAATTCACTAAATCAAACAAAATTTAATTAATTTTTATATGTGAAAATTAAAATAAATGTTTCCAAACAAATGTTTTAAATTTTTTTGGAGAAATAGATACAATTTTCAATTAAATAAAAATTTTAATTAATTTTAATATGTGAAACTAACAGCAACTTCATTAATTAATTCATTTTAATTAATTTTGCAAACAATTGTTGCACCCTGCGTCGGAGAGATTGCAACGGTGGCCACGTGGACATTAACACTAATTTCTAATTTCGTATAAATGGTGGCCACGTGGACATTAACACTAATTTCTTATAAATATCAATATGGGCAATTTGGTCAATTTATATTCTACTATCATTTCAAACATATTCTTCAATACAATAATCCCTATAAAATTAATCTTATCTTCCCAAACACAAACTAAAATATCCTACTAAAATAGTCAAACCACCAAAAAACCTCAAAAAAACCCACTTCCCAAATACCCACATTATTCTTGTGTGTAGGGGTGGGGCGGGGTGGGGCGGATCGGTTGCGGCCACAAAACTTCCAATCCGTCATCTGTTTGCTAGATTAGCGAATTGGAGAAAATCAATCCGCATCTGTCCACCAATTCGACGGATGTGGATTGAGCGGATTGGTGGATAGATGCGAATCGGTTTAGCGGTTTAAAATTTTATAAATTTTCAATATAATTTAACTGGTGCACTTTCTCAAAAAAAAAAAAAAAAATTACAGTCAATGACTTAACAAAGTATTACAATTATTGCATGTCTTATCCACAGAAAGAAATTTTGAAACTTTATCCACATATTACAATCACAGCATGTCTCAGCCACATAATATATTATAATCTGTGGTTTTTAAAATATAAAAGCAACTCAAACCATCAAAACCATGAACAGAGCAATAGTAGAGATTGTATGCCTCTATATTGTTACATCTATATCTGTTTTCAAAAACAAAAACCAATCGACATATATAATCTTTTTTATTTATTATTTTTAGAGTTAGATTTAAGGGTTAATTACACTAATAGTCCCTATAGTTTGGGACTTGTGTCACTTTGGTCCCTGACTTTTCAATTGTGACACATTTGACCCTGAATTTTGAATCTTGTTTCAAATAAGGACAATTGAAAATATTATTAGATTTTTCAAGGGTAAAATCATCAATTTGATAAAATATAAACTAATTTGATAAAAATAAATGTCAAAAAAATATTTTTAATTTTTTAAAAATTATTTTTATCCACCAATGATAAAATTATGTAAAATTAATAAAAATTACATGATTAATTTTTTTAAATTAATTTTACATGATCATCATCCAAACACATAATAAAAATTAATTTGGTAAAAAAAATAATAAATGTCTAAAAGATTTATCAATTTTACATAATTTTATTTTTAGTAGGTAGAAATAATTTTTAAAAATTCAAAAATATTTGTTTGACATTTATTTTTGTCAAATGAGTTTATATTTTATCAAATTGACAATTTTACCCTTAAAAAATCTAATTACATATTCAATTGTCCTTATTTGGAACAAGATTCAAAATTCAGGGTCAAATGTGTCACAATTGAAAAGTTAGGGACCAAAGTGACACAAGCCCCAAACTATAGGGACTATTTGTGTAATTTGCCCTAGATTTAAAAACTAAAATATATAGATAAATAATACATTTATTTTTTTTTAATTCAAAAAATATATTTAAGTTGAAAACTCTTTTTCAACATAATATATTCAACATAATATTTAAACTCTTTTTCAATTGAAAATACAAATAGAATATATAAATAAATTGAAAATATAAAGTCTTACAAATTACTAGAGATGCTTGGCGATTTGGCGGTTCAATTGTGGCCAAATGAACCTCAAATCCGTCATCCATCCAAAATAGGCGGATTGAAAAAAATCAATCTGCAACCGTCAGCTCGTCATCACGCATCCTTCCAAAATGTGGCGGATCGGTTCGGTTTGGACGGATTGGTATATCCGCTGCTCACCCCTACTTGTGTGCTCCAATATGGGATTCAACCTAGTACCTTCTGTGAGAGAGAGAGAGAGAGAGAGAGAGAGAGAGAGAGAGAGAGAGAGAGTTTGGCATCATTAAATTGCAGATTAAGGAAGAAAAGTCACTACAAGAAATAACAACTTTGCCGACCAAAAAATTGGTCGCTAAATCCCCATTTTTAGTCAGCAAAAGTTATCTGCGACTAATTTTTTTAGTCGCTACTTTGGTCACCAATTGAGGGTCGGCAAAAATAATTCGTGAAAAAAATTTTTGTAGGTCGGGAGAAGTTGGATTTGCCGAGTAAATTTTTGGTCGCTAAATATATCATTACTGCGACTAATCCATTTTGTCGCTAAAACACTTTGGTTGCGAAAAGTGATATTTTCCTGACCAAATATCTTAGTCGCCAATGGTCACATTCCACGACCAAACAGATTAGTTGCCAAAAGTCAAGGAATCGCCGACTTACAATTTAGTCGCCAAAAGGTAAGAAATTGCCGACCAATGATTTTAGTCGCAAAAGTATAGAATTTGCCGATCAATTTTTTAGTCGCCAAATCTCTCTTTTTTTTTTTTTTTTTTTTTTTTTTTTTTGAGAACAATCAATTTTTGTTTATAAACATTCGATCCAATATCGAACAAAATTAATTCAACCCAACCACAATTAAGGAACAATAACATTTAAAAAAGAAAAAGCTTAGGAACAATAATTAACAAATTTTCTTTCTTGTAACTTCACTAAATCATCAAACAAATCCAGGTAAGGAAGTACATGTTGCCTATTGTCTTCTATAAGTCATCGCCTCAAACTAGGTCATTTCAACAAAAAAATTAAACACCACAACAACCCATCATTCACATATAAGTATAGATCAGATCTCAAAAACCAAAGAAATCTTGAGAAATTGATAAAAACTAAGAAATGAAATTACAATTGACCTACAAATCTTTAGAAATTGACAAGAGATGGAATGAACTTTTTTAGAGTGAAAAATGGGTTCATATATCTATCTATCTATCTACGCCAAGTTAATTCTCGATGGTATATTGATGGACTCCCATCCAAACAAACTGCGTGCAATATCAGAATTGAAGAAGAACATTACTACAATGACTATTGTTTAAACAGGAAATAAAGAAATAAAATAAAATAAGTCAATTTAATTATTTTATTGCAAAACAAAAAAATTCACCTGCTCCTTTTGCAACAGCATTCTCAACATAAGTTATTCCAACATTGAATCCTTCTATTTTCAGCAAGATCACTACATGACTAGTATTTGTAACCATTGGCTTATCTCCCACTATTCATTCTGCAAATTGCTAACGGGGTCATCATTAGCATACCAAAATTACATTCAAAAATATAAAATTTAGAAAAGAACAAAAAGAAAAGTAGAGCATACCATCTAGAATCATCATTTAAAAAAAAAAAAAAAAACACCAAATACATGGGTTATAATAGGCAAATTTACCCATCTTCTTTTGTGTATATATAAACACCAGAGAATCCATTTTTTTTATTCCATTTTAACTCTCTCCTTTCTTATAAACACATAAATCTTTCTTTTACCTCTTAGAACCCAAATCCTAGAAACTTTTCATTGTTGGAAAAATGGTTTAATATAGGCATATTTTTTAGCCCAAATTTAAGTGGGCCCCAAACGTCTTTTGGAGTGGGTCTGTAGAGGTGACGTGTTCCTTGCCGCGTGGCAACTCACACGGTGAAGACGGAACGTCAAAACCATTTATGAGTGAATGGGAAATTGACGTCGTTTTCAGGTTTAACATTAATTTTTTTTTTAGATAAAATTCATTTGAATTTTTTCAATAAAAATTATTGTGGGAATTTAATTTAATTCTAAATTCAAATTTTGAGTTCCTAAGTGGTTTCCTAAAATTTGTAATTGTGGGAATTTAATTTAATTCTAAACTATTTCTATAGTTTAATATATATATATATATTCAATTAGTTTAATATATATATATATTTGAAATAGTTTAAAATAATAAATTACCTGCAGTTCTTTGACTTGGTCCACTATGGACAACTTTTCAAATTTGTTTGAATTTAAGGGTCCATGTACCAACGGTCAGAATAGTTTGAAATTAACTATTGCACATGTTCTTTCATAGTGCATCTGTTTATTCAAATTGTCCATACCTGTTCGGGTCTTTTGTTATGCCTATATATACAATCAATTTGCAGCAGTCCAAGCGATCTGAAAAATAGAGTCTGAAATTTTGTCCTTTTGCTGTCCATTTCCTTTTAGTGAATTATTCTTCATATATAATTTTAGGAATAAATATTCAGAGAGTTAGAACACAGGTTTGGTTCGCCGAACAATTTGTTTTGGAGTGCTCCTACAAATTGGTTAAGATCATTGTATCCTGGGAGATAGACGCCACTCAACCGGAAGCATCATAGCGGGGCGAATCTGTCTTGAGGACAGAGTGTCACACACTCGACTTGGTCTTTAATTATTGATTCGGTTCAACAAAATAATTTCTGTAAGTTTTATTTTATTTTGTTTGAATTATTTCAATTTATTTTATTACACAGAAGATTGTTCCAACAATCTTAAGACAGTCTCAAATTTATTCTGTTTACCCTTTTCTCTTTCTTCTTTTAAGAAAATTATTTTTTGTGGATTTACAAAATAATATTCTGGTTGGAAAAACAAATAGTGATTATATGCTATTTGATAGATAGTAGTAATATACTGTCTATTTTCTTTGACAACTTGTAGTACGATTGTGGAATTTTTTCAGAAATTAATTTTGGGTTTTAGAAATTATTTTATGAGTTTTCATTATTTAAAATTCTATTTTAGTATTTTAATTATTGAAGTGTCACAGAAATTAATTTTCTGTGTGGAATTAATTTGGTTAAATAAAATTTTATTTTATTTCCAAATTAATTGAAAAATAAAAGTTATTTTCTTATTTCTTTTATTTTACAGAATTTAATTTCCTGTGTGGAATTAATTTGGTTGAATAAAATTTTATTTTATTTCCAAATTAATTTGAAAATAAAAGTTACATTCTTGTTTCTTTTATTTTTACAGAATTTAATTCTGTGAATTTAGTTTAATTTTCTGTGTAGTGTAAATTCTAATTCTAATTTTGTTTTATAAATTAGAATTGATTGCTACTGAAACTAATGCCCAAACAAGTACTACTGTGGTGGCTGCAATTGCACTAACCCCCTCTCCTGTGATGACAGTACCAATAAATCATGGAGAGAAGTTAGAAAAGTTCTCAGGAACTGACTTTAAAAGATGGTAACAGAAAATGTTGTTCTATCTTACAACTCTGAACTTGGCTTGTTTCCTCCGTGAAGATGCTCCTATCCTAGAAGAGGATGAGACCGACCGGCAAGTGGTTGCTACGGTTGATGTCTGGAAACATGTCGATTTCCTTTGCCAAAACTACATCTTGAATGGACTGGACAACACATTATACAACGTCTACAGTTCTATTAAGACAGCAAAGGAACTTTAGGAGTCTTTGGAGAAAAAATACAAAACGGAAGATGCAGGCTCAAAGAAATTTGTAGTTGGTAGATTCTTGGATTTTGTAATGGTTGATTCAAAAACTGTGATCAGCCAGGCTCAAGATTTCTAACTTATTCTGCATGACATTCACGCAAAAGGCATGTCTCTCAGTGAATTCTTCCAAGTTGTAACCTTAATTGAAAAATTACCAAAAGGCTGGAAGGAATTCAAGAACTACCTCAAACACAAGCGCAAAGAAATTTCTATGGAAGAATTAATTGTGCGTTTGAGGATTGAGGAGGACAACCGCAATTCTGAAAAGTCGGCTGGTAAGCTTCCTATGAAGTCTAAGGCAAATGTGGTGGAACATGCTTCAAAAACCAAGAAACAAAAGTCTTCTGAAGTTAGTTTATCACAAGGCTCTAAGGGAGGGGGGGATAATAAAAAGTACAAGTTTAACGGCAAATGTTACATCTGTGACAAAGAGGGACATCGGGCTAAAGATTGCCGTAGCAAAGGCAAAAGCAAAAGAAGAACAAGTAAGAAGCCTGCTCAAATCCACATGACTGAAGTGGATAATATTTCCAATAGTATAGATGATATCAATCTTTCTGCAGTTGTTTCCGAGGCAAATCTTGTCGGAAATCCTAAAGAATGGTGGGTGGACACTGGTGCTACTCGCCATATCTGTGCCGACAAAAAACATGTTCACATCTTATTCTTTAGTGGACAATGGTGAACAACTTTTTATGGGCAACTCCTCAACTTCCAAAGTTGAAGGACAATGAAAGATTGTACTCAAGATGACATCAGAAAAGGAACTCACTCTCAACAATGTGCTGCATGTACCGAATATTCGCAAGAATCTTGTTTCCGGATCTTTGTTGAGTAAGAATGGGTTTAGGCTAGTATTTGAGAGTGATAAATTTGTACTTACTAAGAATGGGATGTATGTAGGAAAATGTTACATGTCTGATGGCCTTTTCAAGTTAAATGTAATGACCGTTGTACCCTCAGTTGTTAATAATACTACATCTTCTTCTTACTTGCTTGAGTCTTCAAATTTATGTCATGGTAGACTTGGACATGTTAATTATGGATCTTTGCGTAGATTAATTAATATGGAATGTTTACCTAAATTTGACATTGATTCAAATCATAAATGTGAAATTTGTGTTGAGGCAAAATTATCTAAAACTCCTTTTCACTCAATTGAAAGAAGTACGGAACCACTTGAATTAATTCATAGTGACATTTGTGATTTTAAATCAATTCAAACAAGAGGTGGGAAAAAGTATTTTATCACTTTTATAGATGACTATACTAGATATAGTTATGTTTATTGAATTCGAATCAAGGATGAAGCTTTGGAAACTTTCATTCAATATAAGAATGAAGTTGAAAATCAACTTGGTAAGAAAATCAAGAAACTTAGAAGTGATAGAGGTGGTGAATATGAATCACCTTTTGGTGAGTTTTGTAAAGAACATGGAATAATTCATCAAACCACCGCACCTTACTCACCTCAGCAAAATGGAATTGTTGAAAGGAAAAATAGGACTTTAAAAGAAATGATGAATGCCATGTTAATAAGTTCTGGATTACCTCAGAACTTGTGGGGGAAAGTAATACTTTCTGCTAATTATATACTTAATAAAGTACTCCGAAAGAAAGTGAATCAAACACCTTATGAATTGTGGCATGGAAGAGTACCATCCTACAAATACTTAAAAGTGTGGGGGTGTTTGGCTAAAGTGGCTATTCTTAGTCCTAAAAAGACTAAGATAGGTCCTAAGACCATTGATTGCATTTTCATTGGTTATGCCAAGAATAGTAGTGCATATCGGTTTTTGATTCATAAATCAGAACATTCCGAAATGCATGTAAATACTATTATTGAATCTTGAAATGCATCTTTCTTTGAACATGTATTTCCAAATAAGACTGGACAAGAGATTAATAACAATAAAAGATTTCATGATCAAGAACATGATCAAGAACAAGAGTTAGATCAAAATGAGGAAGAGGAACCTAGGCGTAGTAAACGTGCTAGAACCTTAAAATCTTTTGGTCTAGATTTCCTAACATTTTTGTTAGAAAATGAGCCTTTAACTTTTAAAGAGGCTATATCCAGTCTTGAAGCTCTTTTATGGAAAGAAGCTGTCAACAGTAAAGTTGAATTCATCTTGCAAAATCACACTTGGGAATTAGTGGACTTGCCACCAGGTTGTAAACCTCTTGGGTACAAGTGGATTTTCAAAAGAAAATTGAAAGCGGATGGATCAATTGACAAACACAAGGCAAGACTTGTGGTCAAAAGATTTAGACAAAAAGAAGGTCTTGATTACTTTGACACATACTCACCGGTTACTAGAATAACATCCATTAGAATGCTAATTGCCATTGCATCTCTATACAATCTAGAAATTCATCAAATGGATGTGAAAACCACTTTCTTAAATGGTGAGTTAAATGAAGAAATTTACATGGAACAACCAAAAGGTTTTTCTATTCCTAGAAAAGAAAAGAAAGTGTGTAAATTAGTTAAATCATTATATGGTTTAAAACAAACGCCAAAGCAGTGGCATGAGAAATTTGACAAGGCAATGATGTCAAATGGTTTTAAAATTAATGAATGTGACAAATGTATTTATATTAAAAACACAGACAAAGGTTATGTCATTGTATGTCTTTATGTAGATGATATGCTCATCATTGGTAGTAATAATGACATGATTAAAACTATCAAGAAAATGTTGAATAAACATTTTGAGATGAAGGACATGGGCATTGCTGATGTAATTCTTGGTATAAAAATTACCAAAACATCATAAGGATATGTTTTGTCACAATCTCATTACATTGAGAAAATACTTAATAAATTCAGCAAAGATGATGATCATCTTGCTAGAACACCTGTAGATGTTAATTTGTATCTTTCTAAAAATGTACAGGAAAGTATTTCTCAATTAGAGTATGCCCAAATCATTGAAAGCTTAATGTACTTAATGAACTGCACTTGCCCAGATATAGCTTATGCAGTAAGTAAATTAAGTAGATATACGAGTAACCCATGAGTAGAACACTGGAAAGCAATTATAAGGGTTTTAAGATATCTCCGATTTACTCGTAACATTGGGTTAAATTATACTAGAAATCCAGCAGTACTTAAAGGATACTGTGATGCAAATTGGATATTGGATACTAGAGACTCGAAGTCCACCAGTGGGTATGTCTTTACTCTTGGTGGGGCGGCTGTATCTTGGAAATCTTCCAAACAGACTTGTATTGCTAGGTCTACTATGGAATCTGAATTCATAACTTTAGACAAAGCTGGGGAAGAGGCAGAACGGCTTCGCCACTTCCTTGAAGATATTCCAATATGGCCAAAACCGGTGCTTGTTATATGCATACATTGTGATAATCAATCAGCTATAGGTAGAGCACAGAGTCATATGTGTAACGGTAAGTCACGACACATTCGTCATCGACATAATACCGTAAGACAACTACTCTCTAATGAAATTATTTTCATAGAATATGTTAAGTCTAAAGACAACATAGCAGATCCACTAACCAAAGGGTTAGCGAGAGAGTTAGTTGAGAATTCATCGAGGGGAATGAGACTTAAGCCTATTAAATAAGAGTTACCACAACGGCAACCCAACCTAGTTGACTGGAGATCCCAAGATCTAGGTTCAAAGGGACAACCGAGTTGTGAATGACTTAGAAGAATCACTGGGGAGTCTAACTCCTACACATTTCTTTGATGAAATAGTGATGTCTGCATCGTTTGAGGTTAAGCAAAATTTTAATGATTCTTATATCTAGGCAAACTTAGTGGAGTATGGCAAGATACTCTTCATAAAAATTACCTATATGAGTGTGAACTGGGCCGGTTCTATGAGATTTGTGAAGGGTTACAATTCTCTAGAAAACTCATGAAAGACCAGGTTGTTCAGGGCCAAAATGAACACAATAGTGCTAAACTGTGTCTGGGGATATACTGTGTGAGTTCTATTATCTTGGTTTACACAAACAGCTGAACAGTTCAAGACATCATATTCACTGGTTAGCTAGTAAATCCGATAGTGTCTCACAAAGGAACGTTCAAAGCCAAAAGCTACCTATCCTTTGCAGAATATTTTCAATTTCTGTACTCTCTATAATTAGATTATGTTGTTGCATTTTCTCTCTGTCAAATTCTATTTATGTGGGGGATTGTTGGAAAAATGGTTTAATATAGGCATATTTTTTAGCCCAAATTTGAGTGGGCCCCAAACGTTTTTTGAGGTGGGTCTGTAGAGGTGACGTGTTCCTTGCTGCGTGGCAACTCACACGGTGAAGACGGAACGTCAAAACCATTTATGAGTGAATGGAAAATTGATGTCGTTTTCAGATTTAACATTAATTTTTTTTAGATAAAATTCATTTGAATTTTTTCAATAAAAATTATTGTGGGAATTTAATTTAATTCTAAATTCAAATTTTGGGTTCCTAAGTGGTTTCCTAAAATTTGTAATTGTGAGAATTTAATTTAATTCTAAATTCAAATTTTAGGTTCCTAAGAAGTTTCCTAAAATTTGTACCTCTTTATTTATTTATTTAACTATTTCTATAGTTTAATATATATATATATTCAATTAGTTTAATATATATATATATTTGAAATAGTTTAAAATAATAAATTACCTACAGTTCTTTGACTTGGTCCACCGTGGACAATTTTTTAAATTTGTTTGAATTTAAGGATCCATGTACCAACGGTCAGAATAGTTTGAAATTAACTATTGCACCTATTCTTTCATAGTGCATCTGTTCATTCAAATTGTCCATACATGTTTGGGTCTTTTGTTTTGCCTATATATACAATCAATTTGCAGCAGTCCAAGCGATCCGAAAAAATAGAGTCTGAAATTTTGTCCTTTTGCTGTCCATTTCCTTTTAGTGAATTATTCTTCATATATAATTTTAGGAATAAATATTCAGAGAGTTAGAACACAGGTTTGGTTCGCCGAATAATTTGTTTTGGAGTGCTACTACAAATTGGTTAAGATCATTGTATCTTGGGAGATAGATGCCACTCAACCGTAAGCATCGTAGCGGGGCGAATCTGTCTTAAGGACAGAGTGTCACACACTCGACTTGGTCTTTAATTATTGATTCGGTTCAACAAAATAATTTCTGTAAGTTTTATTTTATTTTGTTTGAATTATTTCAATTTATTTTATTACACAAAAGATTGTTCCAACATCCATAACTAAAACCCATAACAATACTTATTGTAGGAAGCATTAACCCAAGTTTCCTAAAGTCATCCTGCATCAATAGGCCTCAAATCAAGTGCACCTCATATATCATGGAAGCAAAATGAACCCTAGTGACAGAATTTACTGATCTACTGGACAAGATTACAAAAAACTTAACTAAAGGCAAATTGGTTCCAAACCAATCACCATCCTACAATGTAAATTCTTAAGCATACATAATTATGATAAAACATTAAAATTTTCATATGCTAGGATAGAACAACAATTGAAAAGTTCACCTATCCAACATTAATACAATTTTTTCCTGTCCCAAAATATCTCTGGCATAAGAATTAAAATATAAAAGGGGAAACCAGTTCAATGAGTTATATTTGGGGGATCAAATGGAAAACAAAGGGAAAATTCCAATATTCTATGTGAATAAAAAACGTCTTAAACAGAAATCAGCACTAAAACCATCCATTATGTGAAGCTCCTTTGTTTACCAAGCACTCACTTTTTAACTTAAAACAAAACAAACATACTGAATGCAAGACTTCTACAAGTTTATAACAAGAATGTCCTTTTAAGTAACTACTTAAAAAATAAGAATTATATTTAATCTTGTAACGAAGAGTATAATTCTTATCTTCTTTTTAATTATCTGTATTCCTAAAATACGGGATAATTACTTGTCTTAGTGACTTTTGTTCCTTTAGGTGTGTTTGAATTTTTAGAAATGAGTGTGCTCTGCTTCGTTCTAAGAATGATCTTGTTTTACAAGCCTTGATTTTCTTCTCAACAGTAGAGTTATTTTTCTTATCAAAACATTGAACAAGGAAATATGGTGCACAAACAATATTCAATACTTAAATCCCACACAAAATGATGTGATACTAATAATTTTAAAAGTGAGAAATTTGACTTTTTAATCATGAAATAGAAAATATGTAAGTATACAAAACTTATATTATTATTGATGAAAATCTCACCTTCAAGTTTTTCTGATTTTATTCATGACCTAGCCAAATATATGTAACTCCTTTGACAGCCCAAATAAGAAAATTAAGAAAATAACTTTCAAAATATGCCAAAACTTGTGGAACATATATTATATTTCCATTTCCTCCATCGGTCAGTGTATTTGTCTTTTGTAGTTGCTATATGGTTTATATAATAGGCTATTTTGTTCATCTAACTTATTAGGTTCATTGACATAAAAGCTTTCTTAATCAATGATCTCAGGACACTCATTAATAAGACTCCAAAAAAAAGAAAAAAAAGAAAAAAAGGCCACACGGGCAAGCTTTTATAATTGAGCTAAGGGGCAAAATGCAGATTAAATCCCAAAGAAGATAGAATTATAATTACAAATTCATATTTTGCATCCCCAAAGAATGAGTGGACACCTAGTGCAACCCATAATTAGGATACATAATTAGGATAAATGATTCAAGTTATTTCACTCACATTACCCACTAGATAAATTATTCAATGCATGTTTTCACCTAAATCTATATGTAGCAGGTCCAGGCATCATATATGTTGCACAAGTAGACAAAAGTATTTAGATACAGAAGCAAGGCATACAAAGATCAGAAACCCAACACATTATGGATGCTAAGAAAATCAAATAGATGGTTGCCAGACCAACATATCGAGCAAATCTTCATAAGGATCTCCCAGAAATGAGGAGTCCATTAGCAAAGGAGGTGAGAATACTTGATCCTGAGCTTTCTCCCCGTCACAATATGACTTCTGTGAATCGGAAATTGCCAAATTTGACCCAACAGCTGAGAGAAAACCATTTACCTATAACCAATTATTTAGGATGCAACTAAAAACGATAAGAATGACTATGAGACAAATAAATATATATTATAAAAAATGCATAAAGCAGTTACTTGAGCTCAACTAATTCCCAATTCAAATGAATCCATTGAGCTCCGATACCAAAATAGAGGAAAGAACACAGAATCAAAGAGAGATCAGAGTCGACAAACACTCACCTGAACCCAAATCACAGAGGGAGACAAGAAGGCAGAGATACAGAGAAGAGACCGAAGAGAGAGAGAGAGAGAGGGTCATCGGTCAAGTGTGGTCTGAGACAAAATAAAAGTCACCAAATGAATCTGTGAGAGAGAGAGAGAGAGAGAGAGAGAGAGAGAGAGAGAAACAGAGGGCGAGGGCGATGACGAGTGTGGTATGAGGATATGAGGATCAACGAGAGATCAGTGTGGTCGTCGGTCGAGTGTGGTCTGAGGATCTGTGTGAGAGAAAGACAGAGGGCGATGGCGATGGCGATATGCGGCGTTGGCGATGCGCGACGGACGTGAGCAACGGTGGTGAGGGACTTCGGTGAGCTAGAGAGAGTGGGCACCGATTGAGAGAGAGAACACAGAGAGAGGGAGAGGGCAGACCAACATAGAGAGACATAGAGAGCGAGCTAGAGATAGATGGGAGATTAGGGCTTTTTTTTAAAATTTTTTTTTTTCTATTTTCCTGGTACAAAACGACGTCGTTTTACAATCGGCGATCAAATTTTTTTGTCGCAAAAAAATTTCAATTCCCGCTTCCACGTTTCAAATTTCCCTCACAAACTTTTGGGGATCAAAAGACCAGATTAGTCGCAGAAAAGGTACCTTCGCCGACAAACTTTTTTAGTCGCCAAATCTCAATCAATGGCGACTATGGCGACTAAAATATCAATTGCTAAAAGTATTAATTTGGTGACTAATTTTTTTTTTGGTTACTGAAAATAAGTTTTTGGCAATCAAATTTTTGGTCGCCAATGAAAAAAAATGATTTTTTATTTTCCATTCGGTGACTAAATTGTTTTAGTAGTCAAAACACAATATACGACAAGTAAAATATTTTTGGTCGGAGAAAATAAGTTTTTGGCAACAAAAATTTTGGTCGCCAATTCCACAACCAACTTATTTTTGATCTTTCACTTCCAATTTATTTTTTAGTTACCAAAATGTGACATTCCGCAACCAAATTTGTAGTTGATCGCCAAAAGCATACCATTTTCTGCGACCAACTCATTTTTTGATCGCCAAAATATGACATTTTGCGACCAGTTCATATTTGGTCGTCAAAAATAATGATCTTTCAAGACTAATTAATATTTGGTTCCTAAAAAATAATTTTTAACTACCAACTTTTATATTGGTTACGAAAAATGGTTGCTAAAAATGAAAACATACATAAACAAACAAAAAACTCATTCCCTTGCTGAAGATCTACAACTTTGCTTCTTTTCCAAGCAACCACTTTTTATGAACCTTCACAACAACATAAAAGGAAGATCATTAAAGTATAGCCACGCTAAAAAGCTTCCAAACCCTAGTTAAAAAAAAAAAAAAAAAAAAATAGAAACTAAGTACCGAGAAAATAAAGTATATGGTACAGATTTAATCTCACACAAAAACACATCTGATCCATACATCTAATTTTCAAATACCCTTTTTTTCTACTACTGCTCAAAATTTAAATTCCAGTAGAACCAATCAACTTGGTTAAGCCAAAAGTGATCCCCATGGCCAACCACCCTCCAACCAAAATCCTAAGTGAAGATTTCACCACAGGTGCCCTCCCAAGCACTGCACTCAACCCTTCAAACCCTAGCAGTGCAAAACTCACTGCCGCCACCACCACCCCAACCCCAACCCAATAATCCTTAATAAACGCTGCCGCCGACAGCGGCACCACCGCCCCCACCACAAACGCCGCCGCTGACGTCGCTGCTGCTGCCAACGGACTCGGCAAGTGCTTCTTCATCTCCTCAATTTCACTTTCATTCATCTCTCTCTCCCCACCCCCTCTCTTTATCTGACTCATCTCTATACCGTACTGCGAGTACACCGAGACAAACTCTCCGATCGCCATGCTACAAGCTAAGCCGACTGTTCTGGCTATCCCGGTGAGGATCATGGTCTTGACATCTTTTCGGACCGCTCCGATAGCCATCATCAGCGATGCGGTCGAGAGCAGGCCATCATTTGCACCTAATACACTGGGCTCGCTTCGAGTAATAGACGACCTCGAGCTCGAGGGATTCCATGGTGTGTGGTTGTCGTTGTCTCTCAACATCATCAACAACGTTCGGAGTCTCATGTTTTGTTTGGTTGAGGTGGGTTTGAGCATGGGTTGAAGAAGCCATGTAAGAAGAAGAAAAAGAAGATATATGTGTGTGCATTTGTTGTAATGGATATGGAGACGTGTGGAGGACACACTCCTCAGTGGGGGTATTTATGGGAAAGTGAAATGTTATAAATTTTATTATTTTATTTTATTAATTAATGTGTTAGGTAATAAAAAAATCAATAATATTAAATGGAATTCCCTTCAATATGTCATATATATTAAATAAATAAAAAACTAACGGCAACACACACTAACGGCATGTTTTGGAGCTGATTAAATTAGTCAAAAAAAATTAATATAAAATTTTAAAATTTTATTTTTATTCTCCCTAAATTTTACCCGTAAAAATGTTAAATATTTTATCAAAAATTTTACAAAACACCACATAAATATGGCCCCCACACCCATACAAGTGTTTGATAGATTTTTTTGTATCCCTCACATTACTATTTTTATCTGTAGCATATGGTGGGTTCCACATGCATATGAGTATTTGATTGAAAATTTAGTAATTCATTTAGAGTTTTTTTTTTTTTTTTTCCTGGTATCTCTCATTCATCTAATAAAAGTGAATTAACGTGTCACACTGTAAATAATGTTCCATAGTATTGTAGGACTATTGAATAATAATAAATTTTTACAAATTTTCTATACAAAATTTCACACAAAATGATGTCACAATAGCATTTTTGAAATTAAATATCAGTTAATGAATATTTAATTTTAAAATAATAAATGGCATTGATTAGTCAAAATAAATAAATAAATTGTAATATGAAACAATTTTGTATACTATTATTATATTCTTTGGCTTTAGTGGGGCATGGGGATGGTGGAGTGGCATCTAATGCGTTCACACCGGTATAGGTAAAGATTAACCAGTTTCGAGGTTCGTTCACACTAGCATTGGGAAAGATTAACTAGTTTCTGTTTGGAATATTCTGTTGATATGTAGGAGCTACGGTGCGCATATTTTGATCCGTTTAAATTGATGTAATCGAAGATATCATCGTATTTTGGATGAATGTACAATGATGAGTGGATAGTTATGAATTGATTTTTTTTAGATCGTCTAATTTTAAACAGATGTCGGATTTGAAATTCCTTTGGCAGCAACCAAACTGTCAAACCGCGAGCACTCCTTATAATTTATAAGATTTTATGTTTTTAATTTGTTTAGATATTCTGTTTGTGTTTTCAATTGAAAAATAGTTTAGATATTCTACTGTGTTTTCAATATGGAAATTTTTTTATCAAATGGTAAGTGTTAATATTTGGTATTTTTGTGTGGAAAATATAAGGCTTAATTTTGTTATTTAAAAAAAATCAAATTAAATAGTTTTTGAATAAAAAAAAAGTAATAAATAGTTTTGATAATGCATAAATTTTTTATATGTATTTATTATTGATATTTGACAATTTAATTTAAAATCTTTTGATTATGTTGAGTTAGATTGTTATTACAAAAAAAATGTTCGACAAGTTGTTGTATTAAGTTCAAAATTTGTAAAAGTTTAAACCACCAAACAGATTCGCATTCATTTGCCAATTTGACGGACAGTTTCGGATTGATTTTTTTCAATTCGTCAATCTGATGAACGAATGACAGATTGGAGATTCCCTGACCGCAATCGAACCGCGAGCACCCCAAGTAGGAGCTGACTTCTATGCAAAATAGAATGTTTGTTATAATGATAAGAATATATTTACATATATACAATTTTTATGAATAATTACCACAAAAAAAAAAAAGGGAGATTTACCAATAAATCCCAAATGTGAAACTTGTGAACCAATTGGTCCCAAATTTTTTTTTTTTTCTAATAAACCGTTTAATCCTTAAATATTTTGAGGGACCTTAATGCCCTCATTTAGATGTTATTAGATGCATTACAACTGTGAGCCGTATTTTGTGTTCGGAGCGTGTGTGTCTCACGTGAGGGTGTGTCACGTGACATAAAATATGATCGGTGGGTGCCACACATCAACAAAGTACACTAAGGCTCTTTATGAGGGTGTGTCATGTGACATACACAATATGTCACGTGACACACACAATGGGTGTCACACATTAACAAAGTACACTAAGGCTCTTTATGATGTTGTGTCACGTGACACACACAATATGTCACGTGACACACACAATGGGTGCCACACATCAACAAAGTACACTAAGACACTTTATGCTTTTTGCCTTGGAATGATGTATGTCAGGTGACACATATAATGGGTGCCACACATCAACAAAGTATATACTTTTTGCCTTGAAATGATGTATGTCACGTGACACACACAAGGAAGGGTATAATTGACCACTCAATGTTACCAAACAAAGGAAATATGATCAACTGATAAGATATTCCCCCACTAATAAGACTAATCAGAACAATAAAAATAACTTTAGAACCAATTGGTTCATAAGTTTAACATTTGGGATTTATTGATAAATCTCCAAAAAAAAAAAAAAAAAAGCACTCCAACCTTTTAACAAAATAAATTCTGATTTTTTAATTTTATTAATTTAAATTTTAATATTTTGAATTATTTTCAAGTTAAATTATTTATCTAATTTTGCCAAGTAAAACTAAAAGAAAATATGTATTTTAACTATTAAATTTAATATAAAATATTTCAAATACCTTCTTCATTGAGTTTGGTCCCGAAAACTCAATTGATTGAACTGAAACCTAAAAATTAACTGGGATGAAACCTAAAATACCCCCACAAATAAATAAATAAATGAAGCTTGTTATATGGTGGGCTGCCTGTGTTGGGCAGTGTGAATTTTGATTAATTGAATTTTGATAATAAAAGTCATTAATCACTTGATTGCAGATTTAACTTTAAAATAAGTTTTTTTTGGTATTTTTTCATTCATGATTTGTTATCATAATTTTTATGTATTTATAGTTGAAGGGATGTGATTATTTTTATAATCACTTATAAAGTTTTTGATTATAGTGAAAATTACAATAATCATGAATGTAACCTTAGTTTTGAATCAATTATGCAAACTTTGTGCTTAGTGTATGTATAATTGATCATTCTAATTATTTTTTTTTCCTTAATGTTTTCGTGTCTCAACTATCCTAGTTAAGGATTACGGACTCAAAACAAATTTGTCTTTTTGGCAAAGTGTAATGCCATTGATCAAGGAATAACCATCATATTAATTAATTTCGTACCAAAGCAAAAGCATATTGAACATCCTATTAAGAGCATCTCTAATGGTTTAGTAAAATTTTCACCAAATCTAAGTAAAAGAAAGGTAATTTTCTCAATCTGATATGAGCAATTCTAACCGTTTCACTATAGTGTGCATCAAAATAAAGGGAATGTCCGATGGGACGACCGACCGGTCGACGTGTTAGCCAACTCAATTTTTTTTTCCTTCCCTTTCTGTTCCCAATTCGTTTCTTATTTCTTTTTCCCTCCATTACACATTTTCCATTTTTGGTTGCTTCTAATAATGATTTCCTTCCAAAACTTGATATAAACATATTATCCATGTATCATATACCAGACAAGTGGTACGTTATATCTGAAAGGCACCATAATTGAAAGTAGAGCATAATGAGTATCTTAAATTCCATAATGTTCACTTCATTTTCATCATCTTCTTCTTCCTCATCCTCTGATGATGAGTTTGATGATGAAAAAATGGTCATACTTTTGGGGCTTATGAGATGAATAATGCTAGTATGATTAAGATTCTGCAATCAACTGATGGATCAAAGAAAAGAGGTGTGTGGAGAAGTGGTTCAGAAATACTCTTCGGACCTTGGGGGGCGCTCGTGATCGACAGCTAGTCACTTGAAAAAGAATGAACACTCCGGTCGGGGGTGCCGGAATTAGCACTTCGACGGATAAGTCAGTATCCACTCTCTTAATTGCTTATGTCTTAAGTTATATCTACTTGTTCTCACGTACCTCTCTTTGGTTGTTATTCTTTTATTTATATACGCTCCTGGTCCTCAGGGTAGGGCCCACTCTTAATCCGTCGTGTGAGTGTTTACTCGGCCCTCCTTTTGTTGTACTCTAACTCTTAATCGGCCTTTCGTTCAACTAGCTTTATGGTCGATTAAGTAACTCGACATCCAGAGCGTACGAGAAGGAGCCAAATATAATACATACCCTGATTGTCTAAATATGTACTTGGCCTATCTGCGTCCCCTTATATTCAGCTCCCACAATTGCCCCCCAAACATTCCACTAACACCAGTTAGTCGGCGTGTTTGGTTTCGAACTTGAAAAGTCAAAAAACTCGGTGGTTAACCTCATTCCAACGTGTCAGAGCGCACACGTTTTTTCATCATCATTACGAGTTCCCGCCTCTTCGTATGCTTTCTTCATTTAATGTGATTTAAAACTTTGTCTCTTCGAATGTATATTTTGAATACTTAAAGTTTGTGGCTCGCCTTCTAGTACAACTCCTTCACTTTGCGACCTCTGTTACTTCTTCCTATTTCTCATTACACATTCTGCTTTATGTAAGTTTTCTTTTTCTTCACTCCCAATACCATTTCCTTGTTTACTTTTAGTTTTGCATAATCCTTAGGCTGGTTACGATGGCAAAAAATTTGAAAGAGCTCCTTTCTGCGGATCGAATTTTCGACTTCTGATGCCATTACTCCATCTCCGATGACGTCCATCTGTCACTCGTGGTAGACAGCACCAATGATATGGAGAGGACCGATCGATCATCTTTCCTCTCCTATCGATTATTGAGGGTGGAGTCTGTTTTCCCTTTCACCCATTTTTGAGGGCCATCCTCCGACACTGGGGTCTAATTCCTTCCCAGCCTAACGTGAACTTTTTTCGCATCATAATGGGGATCATAGAGTTGAACCGTCGTCTTAGGATTAACCTAGGTATACCTGCCATTCAGCATTGTTATGCCTTAGCCATGTTTACTGGCTGGCTGGGACGCTATTTTCTCAGGGCCAAGGATACCGATCGTCATCTAGTGACTTTGCTTGCCAGCTCTAGCAAGGGTGTTGACGACATGATGGTTGTTGTCCGAAGGCAAGCGAATTCAAAGGGTGACGATCGCCTAGATCCCGTGCCAAGGCAAAAAGGCAAACCAGGTGGCCGTATAGTTCATTCTAGTTTCTTTTATTAATTTATTTGTATTCAGCTTTCCTTTCATGTGTTTACCCATTTGTTTATGCAGGTAATAATTTGAAGAAAGTGTTGGTTTCGGCCGACGACGCTGTACTTGTAGACATTAAAGTCGCTCTAAAGTTTGTTGGCCATCCAAACCTACAGAAACAGGAGAGGGCGGCCCACATTCTTTCGCGATACGCGCCGTCTTACTCTACGTTTTCGATGGCAGACCACATTCCAATTCCGAGTGGTAAAGATTATCTTACCGCCCTTATCTTCCCCAGCTTCAAAAACATAACAGAGGTCGGTTTAGAAGCCCCTGATTCGGGGCACGAGGAAGAACAGACAGCTGATCCGGTCGCCGAGGACCTGAACCAGTTGGAAGCCGAGATAGACGAAGCTTCTAATTCGGCCTTTGAGGAAGTTAGATTCAATTCGTCGGACCCTCCGTCCGCATCAGGCTAGGGGGACTTCATTGAAGACATTTGTACTAATTTAGGGGATTTATTCGGCTCTTACCCTGACAACATGGCCGACGAGTCGCTCAGCTTATTGGCCAAATGAAAAAACGCAGAAAGAATGGTTGCTCGAAAAAGAGCTGAAGCCGAGCGAAACCAACCCTCTTCACCTATTCCTGTTGAAGAGGTGGTTCAGGATGAAGTGGTCGAAACGGAACCTGTTGTCGATCAACAGGAGGGGCGAGTGACGGAGCACATGGGTGAAAAGCGCCCTGCCGATCACGAAGCCATTTATTCGGAAGACCCAGTGGATAAACGGCCACGCTTGGAAGAATCGAATTTGGTTGTGCCGTTCATAGTGTAACCAAAGATAAGAAACATGTCAGTTGGCTTCGATGCATCGGCTCTGAGAGACCCGGCTGTTGCCTTGAGCCTGGCTTCTTCCACGTCTCTGCCGGCTGACAGAGCAACTTTTGGGGTGAAGGCCGATCTTCTGGCCATTGTGTTAGCCGCTCAATCGGTGATATTGGTACATAGTCCTTCACAGTTTTGCAAGGCTAAACAGGAGTGTTTCTATATTAGCCTACTGATCCCTTCTTTTGCAGGTGGCGGTGAGGATTGCCGAGATTGGACGTCGCCAACATGACGCAATTGAACAGACCGGCTTTCTTACAACCGAATTGGAAAACGAGAAGGGAAAAACAGCGGTGGCCTCTCTCCGAGTTGAGTCTGAGGCTACAAAAGCGGCAAAAGAGAGAGTTAGGGCCGATACAAAAGCAAATGTGGCTAGGATTGCTGTCGAACTGAAAGTGGCCGTTGAGGAAAAGGCGAAAGCAAGCGAAGAGGTGCTCAGGCTAGCCAACGAGATGATTGCCAAGCTAGAGGCCGACCTAGAAGAGTCAAAGCAGGCAAAGGTAAACGCCGAGTCTGCGCTTTCCGAGTCATTCCAGGCTGGCAAGGATGTAGCATTGGCGGACTATGTCGAAGAAGTGCCGAAATTCGAAAATAGAGGGTTCAAACATGGCTGGCTCAAAGCCTTGGATGCCGTTAACGTGGTATCGGAATAGCTGATTCCGTACGAGCAGGTAGACATTGAGCCGCTGGAGTCTGACCCCGAAGACTGATCTAGAGTCAAGTATTTTTTTTTGGTACTGTGTGTATAAGTTTTGTTATTATTTTTGACTTTCCACTTTTGTAAGAAGCCGATGTGGGGTAGTTTTCATCTGTAAAATGACCTATGTTTATTTAGTTTATGAATAAAAATTACTTTTGTCGTTGTGCCGGATAAATGTGCTTGTTAACGGCTAAGTAGGATGTAAAATCAATCCATCGTGACAGTAACTATAGCATCAGAACTTATTACTTTTGCCTTTCTAACTTGTGAATCTACTTGTTAACGGCTACGTAAGACAAAAAATCATGAAATGAATGAAACAAACTGCAGAATCAATCTAGCTCACGAATAACTCTATAGCACTATAACTTAGCCGAATAAACTAATGAATGTGCACTTGCCCCAACAGGTTGGTAAGGACCAACAAAAGACGACAGTTCAGGGGCGTGCTGGGGCACAATGTATATTAATGAATAAGACGGAATGAATAAGATGCGTTTTCCCTTGTCCCAGCGAGTAGATGAGCAAGACCACCGAATTAATTAATAAGACCTAAAAATGGCAGGTCAAAGCCATGCTGGGGCATCGTGGATATTCGGCTAGGGAGCTCTGATATTTAAATTGAATATATTGACGAATTTACCTTTGCCTCAATTGGTTTGAACGAGACTGTAGACTCGACTTTCTTCGCGCGCCTCCATTTCGGAGAGGAGCAAATTGGTCTCCTACTACAGTTTGGACTCCCGTCACGGTTCTGAATCTAATCTCACAAAGTGTAATGTGAGACTGATAAACACCAAAGAGTCCAATCCGGCAAATCATTTTGGAAAATCAGATTTTAAATCAGAAAAATGCCAAAACTAGACTACTTTGCCAGATTACAGAGTCGCCACCTAAATATTTTATTTTTGAAAAATTTAGAAAACCCTGACTCGTGCCAAAGGCCACGTGCCCGTCATCACCAAAGTTGCCTCGGCTCGGGAACTTGGGTACGAGAGGGGAAGGTCCTGAAATAAGCACCCCCACTCGCTTGATCAAAGGATCGGCCTCTACTAAGTATGATATGTTGTTTTATAAACATATGTGTTCTTATTCTGGTTATTAGCTAACTTTACTGCATGATGCGCACAACATACAAGTATAGACTCAATCACGAGAATTGGAACAAAACAAATCATGTTTATTTTTGAAAATGGTTTGAAAGTGCTACTCGCAAGTAAGCTAAAGCGCAGATTTGCCACCCTCAAGCGGGCTTAAAACAAGGTTTTGCCACTTCGCAAAGTGGACTTAAAACTCGCATTTGTCGAATTGTCCCAATTCACGTAATGAAGTCTTCATCTACAGGCATTCATGCAGTTATAGCAATTAAGCAAATAGCCTCATGGCAAGCATGCTATCATGGCAACACTCACACTCATGCAAGGATGCTAAAGTGTAAACACTTACAGTGTACTCCGAGCCAAAACAGAAAACTAGTTAGAAACAATGCATGATCCTAACTATACAAAGATACCTAATGCAACACACGCAATAATGTAACTATGGGAGCCAAATAAATAGAGGAACAAAATCTGGTATACCCGAGGAGCCAGGAACTGAACGGCTCCATTCTGCTCAACTAGGACGCCGAATACGTTCTTAAGGCCGAATAGAATTGAGAAGGCATATCAGGACAAATGAAAGAATAATAATTAAAAAGTAGACTCTGGCCCCAAGGTCCAGGGAATGGATCTAAATACAAGAGCTTCAGATTTGTAAAGGTATGCAAGAATCACTTCTATAAACTTAGTGAACAAGCTTTCTTGAGTAGAGGAACTGACTTGTCCGTCGGAGTGCTAATTCCGGTACCCCCGACTGGAGTATTTGTATTTTTGCAGGTGACTAGCTGAGGATCATTGGCGTCTTCCAAGATCTGAAGAGTATTTCCAATCCACTTCCCCACAATTGGCGCCGTTTATGGGAATACTCAAATATATCCATGAAAGACGTGACTGAAGATCCTCCGATAGCCACCGACGAGACCGCACAGCGAGACGACTTCACTCCGGCAAATACGCTCGGAAAGGAAACCGCTGCTACAAAGAACGCCTCGAACTCTAACTCACCAACGACTTCAACGGCGAAGGCGATGCAAGCGACCATAGAACAAGCGGATAGACCAAAGCGAGTTTGGACAACATCATCGGCGAGAACGAACTCCTTCGCGATCGGCCTTAGAAAAGCAAAGTCCAAGCAGGCGGGGCTCAAGGTTCTGGCGATTCCCGAAGGCAGTCCTCAACGACCTCGAGGCCAGCAAAGACAATGCCGGCGGTCGCCGCGCGCCTTAACCAATTACCTTGAGGAGGTGACAGAGGACGCACGTCGCCCAAGAGGCGTCCCGCTTGACACTGTGCATATGATATACAGCCTGCCGATAGCCCCGACTGTACATGCAATCCATCACTTCAAGCCTCGGCATCACCACACCAACAAAGCGACCCCGGCTTCGAGAAGCGCCAAGCATCACCTTCGACGACTCTGATTTGAGCGGCGTAACACTCCCTCACGTAGATCCTCTGGTTGTTGCGCTACGCGTAAACAGGTTCACCGTTGAACGCGTGCTTATCGACCAGGGAAGCACTTCAGAGGTTATGTACTATAAAACCTTCATCAAACTCGGGTTTAACGATTCGGATTTGACTCCAGTTCCTTATCCACAATTCGGCTTCAACGCCAACCCGGAGTACCCATTGGGAAAGATCAGTCTACCCATTCCAGCTGGCTCCAGAACGGTGGATGTGGAATTCTTGGTCGTCAGGCTACCGTCGCCGTACAATCTCATCATGGGGCGATCATGGTTGCATACCCTGCAGGCCGTTCCAAGCACCTACCACCAGCTGCTACGTTTCCCAACGGAACACGGCGTTGAGCAGATCCGTGGCTCTCAACAGTCAGCGCAAGCATGTTACCTTCTCGCCGCCAAGACGCCGAAGGAACTGCAAGTAAACTCCATTGAAGTGCTCAGTCGAGAGATCCTGGATGACGTCGGGCGTCAACCAAACGAAAAGGCCACGGAAGGTTTAGACCGGGTTGACATTGATGGAAGCCCGGAAAAGTTTTTTATGATCGGCGCCTCTCTGAGCCAGGTCGACAGACAGCAGCTGATCACTTTCTTACTCGGCAACCTCGACGTCTTTGCGTGGACTCCATACGAGATACCGGGAGTAGACCCGTCAGTCTCACGGACCACCTCAATGTCGACCCGGTGCAAGCCGATCATTGAAAGGCGGCGATCCTCCAGAACACACCGCCACCGTTGTAGAAGAAGATGACAAATTGCTTGACGCCGGGCAATTAGAAGCCACCTACCACGTGGCTCTCCAACACAGTGGTGGTGAAAAAGAAAAATGGAACTTGGCGAGTGTGCGTCGATTTCACGAATCTGAACAAAGCTTGCCCCAAAGACTGCTTCCCCTTACCTAGAATTGACCAACTCGTCGATGCGACGGCACGCCACCGGGTTATGCCTTTTGGACTGAAGAATGCAGGGGCAACTTACCAAAGACTGGTCACCACGATGTTCAAAGAACAGCTCGGACACACTATGGAAGTATACATCGATGACATGTGTAGACGTCCCCGAACGCATCCCGGGGGAAAGGGAGTGCGAGTCCTCCCCCCCCCCCGTTCTGGTTCGATATTGGGTCACTACAGTTCGGAGGACTCAAATGTCACGGTTCTTAATCTTGAACCAAAGAGTCCAAATCCAGCAAATCGTTTTGAGAAAACTGATTTTTGAAAGAAGTGCCAAACATGGACTGCTTCGCCAGATACAGAGTCGCCACCTAAATATTTTAAAATGGGAAATTTAGGAAACCCTGACTCGGTGCCAAAAGGCCACGTGTCCATCATCACCAAAGTTGCCTCGGCTCGGGAACTTGGGTACGATTGGGGAAGGTCACTTCGTGAGCACCCCCGCTCGCCCGGTCAAAGACCGGCCTCTACTAACCATGATATCTGATTTTGAAAACATTGCGAGTTCTTATTCCGGTTATTAGCCTAGGTTACTATGTGATGCGCACAGCATACAAGTATAAACTGAATCGCCTGAATTGGAACAAAACATTTCATGTTTGTTTGTTTGAAAATGGTTTGATGGTGCTACCCGCAGGTAAGCTAAGACGTGGATTTGCCACCCTCGGGTGGGCTTAGAAAACATGATTTTGCCACTGTCTAGTGGGCTTAAAACAAACATTTGATGAATTGTTCCACTCCAAGTAACTCAACCTCCACCCACAGGCATCCAAGGCAGTTATGTCACATAAGCATATAGCCTCATGGTAAGCATGCTATTCATGGCAACACTCACACGCATGCAAGGATGCTAAAGCATAAAACTTACCTAGTACTCCAAGCCAAAACAGAAAACCGATTAGAAATCATGCATGATCCTAAACATACAGAATTGCCTAATGCAACACATGCAAAGATGCAAACTATAGCAGGCTCGGCTATTCTAAACATGGCATATGGAATGCTACAACTAACACGTATTCAATTTGAGATTGAAATACAAATGCAGTTTGTATGATGTGCCGAGCCCGGTGCGTGCAAAACAGATGAATGATGCAAACATGCTATCATACTGTATGCTAATTGAAATATGTCCTATATCTAACCATCATAAGCGGGTAAATAAAAGGGAGAAGGAAGTGGGGGTTGGAAGACATACATCACACTCACCCACACTTATTACAATTATGCCCTCGCGCAGAGGGTCCGAATAAATAATACAGTCCGAATAAAAGAATATTACAGTCCGAAATAAATACAAATTCCTAATTAATTAACAAATTAACTACAAAAAAGTAAAACTGGCATGCAAGCCAGGGACTACCTTGCTACTGATGAGTGATGTATGCTGGGCTGTCTTGGTGCGGAAATCCACTGGGATGCCCCAATTAGCCTCTGTTTGCAATATTTCTCGAAATGCGTGCCAGACTCCGAAGACTTGCTGATTCTTGATTTTGCTGCAACAGAAGGCATAGCAATGTATTTCACAAATATATGCATGCCTCGATCCTCATGCCACCAATCACGCATCTCGATGCATGATGGCCGAAGAATCGGATTGCACAACTCAATATAGGATGAATGCATATGAATGCTACAACAAAACCTAACTCCATCATGGATAATCCGGAGTGTCGGTGACTTGGGAATTGAGACCCGTTCCGTCACTCGGAGTACGGAACATACCTCGTTTCCTGTGCCCGGGCTAACTCCTATCCCGAACACGATGCAATATGCACGACATGCATGAATGCAACTAAAATATGATCTAGCATGCACAATGCTATGAAAATGAGATGCCTCGAAATGCGTGCACACGGGCACACGAACCGAGGCGATGATACTAAAGCATGAAATAACATGAAATATGATATATGATGAGACTAAAGTGAGATGCCTCGAAATGCGTGCCCAGACACCTTGAACCGAGGCGGTGACATATAGACATGAAATGGCATACAGAATGCAAATTGGACTTACACTAACATGAGAGCCTCACCAGCGCCACATAAGAGGCCGTCGGATAAAATGAAGTGCCTCGAAATGCGTGCACGCGACGCATAACCGAGGCAAAGGCATACGCAATGCAAATGACATGGAAAATGCAAATTGGGCTTACACTAACATGAGAGGACCTCGGCGCACTCACATAAGAGGCCGGATAAAAAGGTGCCTTGAAATCGTGCTGCAGACACATAAACCGAGGTGGCCCGAAGGCATGAAATGATACTCCAAATGCAGATTGGACTTACACTAACATGAGGGAGCCTCAGCTACACTCACATAAGAGGCCGTCGGATAAAAATGAAGTGCCTCGAAATGCGTGCACGCGGGCACGCAAACCGAGGCAAAGCCCTAAGGCACAAAAATGGCATGCAAATGAGATGTGGCATATGGCATATGGACAATGCAAATTTCAGCAGCCAAAATGATGCGCAAACAGCCCCCAAATTATAACAAAATTACACCCGATGCCCGAAATGCTATGCTAAGCACCCGAAATGGCCTACAGCTATGCCAAACATGCGCAATATGGACATGACATGTAAAGACAGATGCTAGGAAGCCCGTAAACTAGCATTTTTCCAGCACAAAGAATGGCCAAACAACAACCACAAGTATGGCAAAAATAGCATGCAAAAATGGGGGAAAAGAGGGGAATAATGAAGCAAATGATATATACAATGCTCAAAATAAAAAAAAAACAGTTCTATAACATTAAAGAGGGACCAAAAATATGCACATTTTCAGTATATGACATCCCCCAATTCAGTATGTAGATATGCTCAACATAGCATGCAAAATATGAGCCAAAAGAGGGCTATAAAGAGAGGTATACCAAGCATTCACCAAACAGCCTAAGACCCTTAACAAAACATGAAGAGTGGGTCATTTTAAGACTATTTTCAGACCTGATGATGGCCGAAAACAGAAGCAAGATAGGCCTAAAAAATCATGCAAGATAATGGACCAAATAGGGGCTATAAAGAGAGGTCATGCATGGAAGCACCAAAAAAAGTTGAGCCCTTCTACAATGTTTTAGAGGGGTCCAAAATCATCCTAATCACAGTTTATGGAATGCTCCAAAATAGACTTCAAGTAGGCCAAACAAATCATGCAATTTTACGGTAAATATGAAAAATTACAAAGCAAGTACATGATAGAGAGGCCAAACATGGTTGAGCCCTTCTTCAATGTTGAAGAGGGGATCAAAATAAGCACATTTACAGTTTATATCAGGTCCGAAAAGAAATCACACATAGGCCAAATATTCAATGCAAAATAATGGCATATAAGAGGATATTGAAACAAGTGCATCATGGTGATCTCAAATAGGGTTGAACCCTTAAACAAACATGGAGAATAGCTCAAAAAAGACCTAATTTCAGTGAAGGTCGGAGCCTAAAACAATAATAAAGTAGGCCTAAGAAATGAGGCAAGAGAATGCTACAAAAGAGGGAATTTGAGGCTTACCCTTGAAGATCAAACTTTTGCTACCTCTTGGCTTGAAAAATGTTACCTCCTAGCTGTTGGAAATCAACTCCAAGTGTTGGAAATGGAGTGGTGATGGTGGTGCTTGGTGTTGATGAACAAATGATGCAAGAAAAATGACTTTTGAGCTTTGAAATGGAGAGAAATGGAAGGTGAAAGCTATGGATCTCTCCCAAATGTCTCTCAAAATGTCTAACCCCTAAACATGAAGCCAAACCTCTCCTTTATAGAGGAAATGCATCCAAAATATCTCCAAGACCCCTCTAATCCTCCATACACGTGTATGGAGGATGGTCCAATTGGAAATTAGCTGGCACAGCTGGAATACACTGAGGGAGAGAAAAATGGCCGGCCAGCTCAAAAAGTCAATTTTTTTGTAAGTGGCCGGCCGGCTGGAAAGGGTGGCCGGCCGGCTAGGGTAAAAGGGTCCAAGCCATGGATCTGGTCGGCCATGTAGCCCTTGAAGTTAGCTTTCCAATGCCGCAAACCTTGCATCAAAATTCCTCCTGTAGAAAAAGTTATGCCAGTTTCCGTAAAGCCGCGCAGATTCGGTCTAACCAGACTTCAACCAACCATATCTCCTCCCCCCGGATCCGGACTTAGGAGATGCTTGAGTGCAAAATGAAGCCCCGGAAGTAAGCTTTCCAATGGTGGTGGCGTCATATTTTAATTCCTCTTTTGCAAAGAGTTACGCCTGTTTCGGTGAAGCCGCGCAGACTTTTCTCCTTCCCGGATTCACGCTGAACCACTTTTGACCAAACAAAAAGTTGGTTGTCAGAACAATTGCTGGCCTCCCACCCTCCTACAAGCTTCCTAACCATGAAAATAAGGCCTCCACCAAAAATGAGCCCAAACCGATGCAAAATGAAGGCTCGAGGGCCAAAACACGCAGTTCGGGGTCCCGAAAACAGGCTGTTGGGCACCGGGAGTGGTGTTCGAACACGAAGTGGGTATCTAAGACCCCAGTGTCCCTCGAAAAGGAGTAAATGAGATGCATGCCAAAAATCGGAGAAATCGGAGATGGTTGGGCAGTCCCGAACCGAGGCACACGGCTCAGACTTCGGAACCGAAGCTCGAAATGGGCAAAATGGCCTATGGCCACGAAATGTAGCCCACGACCACTAAGAAATAGTCTACGGGACCACTCCCTCCCCTCAGGAAAGAAAATAGAGAAAACCGAGTCTGGTTCGTAAACCGAGACAAGGCACAGAAGAGGGTTCGGAAGTCTAGAGGCAAGGCGCACGGCCGCGACTCTGAGACTTCGAGCAGCCTGATATGCAACATCACCGAGCGCTCAATCGGTGGCGTCGAAGTCTTAAGGTCGGTCAAAAATGGGGTGTCTCTGATTGCCCTCTTTGATAGAACTCGAAAGTCATAAGAATGGCGGAGTGAATGTCAAAGCCGAGACGACCCATTTTGACAAGGCGAAGACTTAGACAAAGCGAACAAGATAGACAAAGATGTGCTTGCAGCATGCCCATGAGTAGGGGCAAAATGCAAAATGATATGCGTGAAGATTTTGACAATTGGACTTACACGCCACTGTGGCCGGTTTGAAAATTGGACTTATACGCTCTGTGGCGGTTTGACAATTGGACTTATACGCCACTGTGGCCGGTTTGACAATTGGACTTATACGCTAAGCGGCGGTTTGACGATTGAGGATTCATGCAATGCAATTGTAATGTAGTGGCTAAAATGCAATGTGATAGCTAGGAAAGGGAGGTACCTTACAGGGCAATTGGCAATGACTTACCGGCAATGTCCTACCTTATCTTGATGTGAGAATCTTTCGCTTCTTCTTGGTTGAACCACGTACTACTTTTCTCCCGACTATGGTCGCGACTTTCCCTATTCTCCAACAGGTGAGACTAGGTTGATTCGATTATCGATTGAGGTGCATACACATGCTATCTCAATCTATGGAAACGCCATCTGATTTCAAGCCGAGGATATACCCCTGGGTATTTAAACCAGACTTTAGTCTCGGAAATCCTAAACCTTTGCGTTCTAGGCATAAGCCATTCGAACTCTAGTTTCCACCGTCTCAGTTGGTCTCCTAGGAACTCACCGCTAACACAGGCAGGTGGCTATCCCAGACCACTGGAAGTCGTTCGGGCACGACAAACAACAAAGGAATTGCACCTTTAGAGGATTTAAGGTCTTCTAGACCAGACAATGAAACAGATATGATGCAATGGATGTGATAGATGTGATGCAATGGATAATAGATGCGATGTAACAGAGAATATAATAGACGCAAAATGGTGACATACTCCAACCGCGCTGGACTCGTGGGAGGAGAGAGAACAAAGAAAATCAATCAGGAGCGTGTTCCACACAACCTAAGATAAATTCCAAACACGCTGAAAATCGTGTGAGGAAGGGGACACTCAAAACACGCTGATAGTTGCGAGAGGAGGTCCGAAAACAACCGCCCAGGTGCGTACACAACGCAACCTGAGATAAATTCCAAACACGTTGAAATCGCGTAAGGAAAGGAGCACTCTAACCACGCTGAAATCGTGAGACAAGGTAAACAAAAACAACCCGCCCAGCGCGTCCACAACGTAACCTGGGATAAATTCCAAACACGCTGAAATCCTGCGGGGAAAAGAACACTCTAACCATGCTGAAATCGTGAGAAGAAAAGAACACTCTAACCACGCTGAAATCGTGAGAAGAGGAACGGGACACTCAAACCACGCTGAAATCGTGAGAGGAGGTCCAAACAACCGCCCAGGTGCGTACACAACGCAACCTGAGATAGATTCCAAACACGTTGAAATCGCGTAAGGAAAGGAGCACTATAACCACGCTGAAATCGTGAGAAGAAAAGAACACTCTAACCACGATGAAATCGTGAGAAGAAAAGAACACTCTAACCACGCTGAAATCGTGAGAAGAGGAACGGGACACTCAAACCACGCTGAAATCGTGAGAGGAGGTCCAAACAACCGCCCAGGTGCGTACACAACGCAACCTGAGATAGATTCCAAACACGCCAAATCGGCGAAAGGAGCACGCTAACCACGCTGAAATCGTGAGAAGAGGTAAACAAAAACAACCCGCCCAGCGCGTCCACAACGCAACCTGGGATAAATTCCAAACACGCTGAAAATCGTGTAAAGAAAGGAACACTCTAACCACGCTGAAATCGTGAGAAGAGGAACGAGACACTCTAACCACGCTGAAATCGTGAGAAGAGGTAAACAAAAACAACCCGCCCAGCGCGTCCACAACGCAACCTGAGATAAATTCCAAACACGTTGAAATCGCGCAAGGAAAGGAACACTCTAACCACGCTGAAATCGTGAGAAGAGGAACGAGACACTCAAACCACGCTGAAATCGTGAGAAGAGGTCAACAAAACAACCGCCAGTAGGCCCACAACGCAACTCGATAAATTCCAAACACGCTGAAATCGCGTAAGGAAAAGAACACTCTAACCACGCAGAAATCGTGAGAGGAGGTCCAAACAACCGCCCAGGTGCGTACACAATGCAACCTGAGATAGATTCCAAACACGCTAAAATCGCGTAAGGAAATAACCAAACTCTAACCACGCTGAAATCGTGAGACGAGGAACGGGACACTCAAACCACGCTGAAATCGTGAGAGGAGGTCCAAACAACAATATTCTGAACACGCAGCTCATAATACAATACTCTGTTTATTCGGCACACAGCTCATAAAGACGAAACTTGCAGAAGTTGAAACACACTCAAATGCTCCAAATTTTCCATCTTTTCTTTTGCTTGGTAGCCCGGAACTTTCATAGCTTCAGATGGGTCCTGGTTTTACTGTTTTCACATGACCTGGGTTGAACCCCGCGGCTTTAACAAATTCTGTTTTGCACAAATGTGGAGAACGGCACAGCATTCGGAGCACAAAACGATTTTATTTTTTGAAATTGAGAGATGGATTTTCGAGCAGGTATTGAGCCTATGACTGAAGACAGCAAAACGACTCAACACGGAAATAAAAGGCACACAACCTAGACACATCAAGTAACACTCGAAATGACTCAAAACAGGAATCGAGATAAAACAAAAAGACACGACACTCAGACGTGCACAGGGAGCCTATTTCACCGGGTAGGTTTCCCACCCTTTCTTATTTGTGATTCTCACATCACTTTCCCCTCAAGCTCGGCTTTTCACAAAAACCTTTTTCTCACTTTTTTCTCATCGCACATCTCTATTCTTAAATCTCTCATTTTTCATCCCCTCCTGGGTGGTTGATGGATAAACAGCAAGTTGAAGGCTCGGGCCCCTAGCATTCTGCTTGATTCTCTTTCTTCCGCTCACAGCTAGTGAATTCCTCCCACAGAGGGGTTGCACTACATTTGGGTGTGTAGTAAATCTGCAGCTGACATCGGTTGACGATGCTCTGCTGGGGAGTTTGGACATGATCAGATCCGTCTAGATGAGGGAGTGGAATATCCTGATCCATTCCAGTTCGTGCTTCGCACTTGGCTTGATACCTCGCTGCTTGGAGGATACGAGAGCTTTCTACCCTTTCTAGCTTCAGTTGTGCCCTCTTCTGGCAAGTATAGTGCCCTTTTTTTTGCAAATACATTGACAACAGGGAAAAGATAGGAAGCCTGACTCAATTGTGCCCCTAGTTCATCATTTCGACCATTTTTTGTTTTTGGCTTTCTACTAAAACAATTTTGACCAAAAATGAGAGTTAGATTAACATGCTTGTTCAGTTTTTGATTTGAAATCATGCAAGTCAGGCTATGAGCACTGAAAATTTTCCTTTTTTGGGTCCAAGAAATGGTCCAGTTTTGGAAAAGATAGAATGATTTTTCGAGAAAATTAGCCAACCTCAGTAAAAATTCTCAAAAACTATTTTTGCAAACGGCCACTTGCTCAACGAGCATGAAACCTACTCCTGAGATGCACAACCTCGGATCCAAAGGAAAACTGCCCCGTACTTGAAGAGAGCTGCATGGCAACGGAAAGTTGCCCCTTGTTTGAACGGCACCGCGGCGCATTGAATGGCAACGGAAAGTTGCCCCTTGTTTGAACGGCACCGCAGTGCATTGTAGTCAGTCCTCGGAGCGATGATTGCAACTGTACTCTCAGATACAGAGAAGGCAAGGATGGTCAAAACCATTACATGGACACAATTGAATTTGAATTGTTTTACGGTTGGACTTCAGAATGAAGTTGCCTATGTATCCCAAAGATGGGAATCAAGCCTTACGTAGTTCGGGGGTTAAGGTACACTCAGGTATTTAACCTCTCCTTTTTATGCTCTAACTTTTGCCAAGGCGCCTGTACAGGTGTTTTCGACCTTGCGAGCTTTGTTTTTCTTTCTTTTCTTTTTTTTCTATTCTTTTCATTCCTTTTTCTTCTTCTTTTTTGCATTTTTCTTTTCTTTTCTTTTTTTTTGCATTTTTTGTATCTTTGCATTTTTTCTTTTTGCATTTTTGTATATATATTTTTCTTGTTTCGCTCTAACTTTTGCTTGGGTCGCCCTTTTGGGTTTTCGGCCCAGCGAGCCTCTCAAAGGGTAAAAATGTAACCAGTCCATGCCAAATGGTTCTGAGATTGAAGCCCTCTATATCCAAGAGAGTGGTTGTTGTATTGACTTGCAGAAAGATCCACCTTTGGCTCTTCGAGTACATCGGATATTTTTTGCCCCTAGTTTGAGGGGTGCTTCTGCTCTAGCCTTGCAAGCTTCTTCTGATGAGGTCTGACCTTCTTGATCTGACTTTGGTGCCTCTTGTTCGAGGGCTGCTTCAAATCTGGCCACACAGGCCTCACATTGTAGTTGACCGTTGAACATTCTGAATTCAAGTTCAAGGTTTGGAAGCAAAGGGGTTGAGTCTCGAGGCTGAGAGTGATCCTAAGCTGCACAATCTCAAGAGCGATTCCACACATGTCTTCGCAGGACCGCGCAAAATATTTTTTGAAAGTTTTTAACAAAGCGACAAATCGCTCGCGCTGAAGACAGTGTAGGACCCATCTGGATCAAAGCTAGGGTCCTTCTCAGTACTCATATTAACAAGCATGATCTCAATCATTAAGGGCTTAGCATGCCTCTCTTTCTCTCATTTGATCAAAGTTTTGCAAATCCCGAGGAATTCCTTCCTCTTCGTTTTCACCGAAGTTGTTCAAAAGTTTTGAAAAACTTAGGTCGTTACAATGACTTCAGGCAGGAGAGGTGGAATGCACGCCATTTCATTCAAATCCCAAGACAACTAGCACACGTAAGCAAATGCGAGAGCGTGGAAATCACCTTGTTTCATTCAAAATCATGGCATAAGCGGCTGCCTCGCGTAAACAGACTCAAAACAAAACAAAAGACAAACGCGAAACAAAATGGTGACGCCGAGGTAACACCCGGAATCACCGACTTATACAACAGATCGACTCGATACAACAAGATAAACCCAAGACAAAAGAGACTGACTCAAAACAAAAAGACAGACTCAAAACAAAGTAACAAAAACTGACCCAATACCCAAGTCAGAAAGCACAAGACTGGTATTTGCATATTGCTTAGAACAGTGCGTGCCATTCGCACGTCTGGAGTTGATTGACCGCCGCCCGCAGTGGTTCATCCCCATTCACATAACATTATCCCCAAGTTCATCGACCGGCCGATAGACTTTCGAGCTCACGGAAGGATGACCTCGTTTTCAAATAGAACTCAGATTCATGGCGAAGACGAAGCAAAGCATTGTTAGTAGCATGGCCGGTTGTTGATGGTATGCGCAGATCTTGGGTAGCATCATGTGTAGCCGGAAGAGGGTTCGGGAGAGACCGAGGCTCAAGGGGTTTGAGATGGCCTTGTCCAACAAGGATTTGGAAAGCTTTGGATAAAGGCATGTGGAGGGCATGGAAGACCCTCTGACCTCGGGGTTGGTACTTCAAGGTTTGTGGATTTTTGCTAGACGCACCAGTAGAGGGATTAGAAGGTGCTGGCCTGGTTTGTTGATCTCTTCTAAGTGGAGGATTAGAGCTAACAGGATTGCCTCTGGTATAACGGCCCTTCTCCCGGTTTTCCCTTTGATTCGGATCGCCTCGACTTGAGTGGCGAAAATGCCGGCCCACGCTTTTTGCAACAATCATGAAAGCACTTGCTCTTTGTTCAGTCCCTCGGCTTTCAAGGCCTCAACAGCCAACAGAAGATGCTTATGGGGATCCATGTCCGCCCCTGCCTTGTTCTTTCCACTTGCCTCCACTTTGCCAAGGGATTGGCCTTCCTTAGATGTAGCCCGCCTCAGGACTGGGGAGCCTTTTGACATGAACTCCCTGGTATGTGATGTGACTGATGATGGAGCCAATGTCCCAGAGGCCAAATCTGTTACAGTTCTTTGAAGATCTTCGATCATTCTCTTTAGCTCAGAAGTAGTGGGCTCACGGGTTTGAGATGATTGGGGTCTAGGTGCATCCATCATGCATAAGTCCATGCCTTCTGGAATGAACACCTCAGGCTTGGGTAGACGGGCTGGGGTGATGTATATGCTGGGGTCGTAGGTGGATGGCAGTATATGGATGAGGTTGAGATGTGGATGAGGTACTTGGTCCTTGGGGTTTTGAGGTGGAACTATTGTCTCTTCATCAATAAGGTCCTGAATCTTATGACGGAGGCGGATGCAACGTCAGATTCATGACCGTCTTTGTTGATGATAAGCACAGTATTTAGCTGGGTCATACCTTGGTGGAAGAGGATTTGGGAGGGGTTGGGGTTCTAGGAGTTCTAGGTGCCCTTCTTCTTGCAGCTTTTTCAAAGCTTGGGAGAGACTCATGTAAAGAGGATGGAATTTTCGGGCTTGGGGTCGAAATAAGTGGTTGGTTTTTGGTCATTGGGGAAGTGGTGATAGTGTCTA
This sequence comes from Camellia lanceoleosa, assembly GCA_025200525.1. NCBI lineage: Eukaryota > Viridiplantae > Streptophyta > Magnoliopsida > Ericales > Theaceae > Camellia > Camellia lanceoleosa. The sequence continues at coordinate 10,616,211 of CM045770.1, read as the reverse complement.
CTGAAAGCATTTCGCACTGTCTACCATCAAGAGTAGCATTGAACCGCGAGCAACATTCCTCCTCAAAGGCTCATTATCTTCGCGAAGATCCCTTGTCCGATGGCATCCTCGATTTGAGCCCCCATTTCATGAAGGGCCGAAAGGTAAACAGAGAACGACCATCTTTGCAAAGAACTCGCCATGCATTCCGAACAATCATCCCGATCCGATCTTTGCTCAAGGCCTTATAGTCATCATTGAGGCCTTTGCCCTCCATCTCATTACGAACTCTGAGAAACCCTCCTTTGGTTCTTGGCGGGTGACTTCGAGATCACGAGTTGTGACCTCGATCTGTGTGTTATAGGAGTATTGAGCAACAAAGGCCTCAGCCAGCTCTTCCCAGTTCTGTTTCACAGAGCTCTCTAATTTTGCATACCAAATTGAGGCTATCCTAGACAGGATTCGGCCGAATAGTGACAATTTCTGGGCTGTAGTCAAACCCATTGGCCTCAGGATATCAGAAAACAGTTGGAGGTGCACCATTGGGTCTTCAGAGCCATCGAATCGATCGATATGTGGCAGCTTGAACCGATTCGGTAATGTCACCACTGAGTTGGTAAAACCATCCTCTATGTCAGGAATAGAATGGGCCCCCTGAGACTTTTTGAACAATTCCTCAAGCTTGCTCACTTTCAATGTCATGGGTCCGCCTTGAACTCAAAGGAGTCCGGTAGGTTGGTGGGTGTTTTAGATAGTTGGGTAGAACCAGGCGGAGCTGGCTCGCCTGAATGCCGTATCATCTCGACATTAGCCGCCTCTCGAAGCGTTGGAACCTCAGGTAGGGAGGAGCTGGTGTGAAGTAGATACTCCAGCTTGTCGCTTAGCTCGGCAATTGTCTTCGTTGGGCTATAATCTCCCGCTTTTGGCAAATTTCCGCTGACGGCAAAGGTCTCGCCGCATGAGTTTCATACTTTCCTAGAGTTGACGCATCATTTCCTCCATCTCGCCATATATTGCCTCGTCTAATCGAACAACCCAGATAACTGCCCTCGACCGCCTTTTTACCCTGCCTTTGGTGAAGGAACACTGATTGCCCTTGAACTGAATTTCTGACCTGACAAAGTCTATCAGCACAAGTCCAATGATCCTCGAGGGATATTGGAGCCTTCTGAAGCTATGGTTCCCAAGACTACCTAGCAAAAGAGAAAACAGACAGCATCTCAGCCTGATTTCACCATAGCCAATAAGAGCAAAGCTGAATTAGTGTGCTCTCTACTGAATTCTGCCTCAAAATTTCGCCTCAAATCTGATACCCTGCAAATCAATCCCGAATATCGAATCGGTGCCCGCAGTTCGATGCCCAAACTCATAGACTGATACATGGATTCCCTGTAGAGACGCACTCTAACAAGCACATAACAGATAAGTGAGAGCCAAAACACCCCTATGTTGGGATAGGGTTTCGCCCTATTTTGTCGTGAACTAGGGTTTCACCACGCACGCAGGCTTCAAACAACGTATAAACGGGTAAGCAACCCGTCCTAGTTTGGAATGGTCACTATGGATCCGAATATGCACTAGGTCGAATGGTCAAAGGGTGCCCCAGAAACCGGGTTTGTGTTCCCATGTCAGAGCCCAGAGCCGACAAATTTTATGGTCATGACTTGACAAGACAAGCCTCCCAAGAAATCATTCGAATGGCATATGGCAAACACGGTGTCCTAGGCGCACCAATGCAAATGCAATGCAAAGAAACACACAAATGTAGTCAAAACCAGATATCATGAGTTCGAAATAAGTTCTCTAAATCCCCAAGAGTCGCCAGAATCAGACGCCCCGAACGCATCCCGGGAAAGGGAGTGCGAGTCCCCCCCGTTCTGGTTCGATATTGGGACACTACAGTTCGGAGGACTCAAATGTCACTTCTTAATCTTGAACCAAAGAGTCCAAATCCAAAGAAATCGCTTTTGAGAAAACTGATTTTTGAAAGAAGTGCCAAACATGGACTGCTTCGCCAGATACAGAGTCGCCACCTAAATATTTTAAAATGGGAAATTTAGGAAACCCTGACTCGGTGCCAAAAGGCCACGTGTCCATCATCACCAAAGTTGCCTCGGCTCGGGAACTTGGGTACGATTGGGGAAGGTCACTTCGTGAGCACTCGCCGCTTGGCCAAAGACCGCCTCTACTAACCATGATATCTGATTTTGAAAACATTGCGAGTTCTTATTCCGGTTATTAGCCTAGGTTACTATGTGATGCGCACAGCATACAAGTATAGACTGAATCGCCTGAATTGGAACAAAACATTTCATGTTTGTTTGTTTGAAAATGGTTTGATGGTGCTACTCGCAGGTAAGCTAAGACGTGGATTTGCCACCCTCGGGTGGGCTTAGAAAACATGATTTTGCCACTGTCTAGTGGGCTTAAAACAAACATTTGATGAATTGTTCCACTCCAAGTAACTCAATCTCCACCCACAGGCATCCAAGGCAGTTATGTCACATAAGCATATAGCCTCATGGTAAGCATGCTATTCATGGCAACACTCACACGCATGCAAGGATGCTAAAGCATAAAACTTACCTAGTACTCCAAGCCAAAACAGAAAACCGATTAGAAATCATGCATGATCCTAAACATACAGAATTGCCTAATGCAACACATGCAAAGATGCAAACTATAGCAGGCTCGGCTATTCTAAACATGGCATATGGAATGCTACAACTAACACGTATTCAATTTGAGATTGAAATACAAATGCAGTTTGTATGATGTGCCGAGCCCGGTGCGTGCAAAACAGATGAATGATGCAAACATGCTATCATACTGTATGCTAATTGAAATATGTCCTATATCTAACCATCATAAGCGGGTAAATAAAAGGGAGAAGGAAGTGGGGGTTGGAAGACATACATCACACTCACCCACACTTATTACAATTATGCCCTCACGCAGAGGGTCCGAATAAATAATACAGTCCGAATAAAAGAATATTACAGTCCGAAATAAATACAAATTCCTAATTAATTAACAAATTAACTACAAAAAGTAAAATCGGCATGCAAGCCTTACTCTTGATGAGTGATGTATCTTTGGGTCGTCTTGGTGCGGAAATCCAATCGATGCCCCAATTAGCCTCTGTTTGCAATATTTCTAAATGCGTGCGGACCAAGACTTGCTGATTCTTGATTTTGCTGCAACAGAAAGCAGGAAAAGGGCATAGCAATGTATTTCACAAATATATGCATGCCTCGATCCTCATGCCACCAATCACGCATCTCGATGCATGATGGCCGAAGAATCGGATTGCACAACTCAATATAGGATGAATGCATATGAATGCTACAACAAAACCTAACTCCATCATGGATAATCCGGAGTGTCGGTGACTTGGGAATTGAGACCGCCTCACACTCGAGTACTAACATACTGCTTTCGTGCCCGCTAACTCCTATCCCGAACACGATGCAATATGCACGACATGCATGAATGCAACTAAAATATGATCTAGCATGCACAATGCTATGAAAATGAGATGCCTCGAAATGCGTGCACACGGGCACACGAACCGAGGCGATGATACTAAAGCATGAAATAACATGAAATATGATATATGATGAGACTAAAGTGAGATGCCTCGAAATGCGTGCCCACGGGCACGCGAACCGAGGCGGTGACATATAGACATGAAATGGCATACAGAATGCAAATTGGACTTACACTAACATGAGAGAGCCTCAGCCGCGCTCACATAAGAGGCCGTCGGATAAAAATGAAGTGCCTCGAAATGCGTGCACGCGGGTACGCAAACCGAGGCAAAGGCATACGCAATGCAAATGACATGGAAAATGCAAATTGGGCTTACACTAACATGAGAGGACCTCAGCCGCACTCACATAAGAGGCCGTCGGATAAAAAAGGAGTGCCTTGAAATGCGTGCACACGGGCACGCAAACCGAGGCGGTGGCCCTAAGGCATGAAATGATACTCCAAATGCAGATTGGACTTACACTAACATGAGGGAGCCTCAGCTACACTCACATAAGAGGCCGTCGGATAAAAATGAAGTGCCTCGAAATGCGTGCACGCGGGCACGCAAACCGAGGCAAAGCCCTAAGGCACAAAAATGGCATGCAAATGAGATGTGGCATATGGCATATGGACAATGCAAATTTCAGCAGCCAAAATGATGCGCAAACAGCCCCCAAATTATAACAAAATTACACCCGATGCCCGAAATGCTATGCTAAGCACCCGAAATGGCCTACAGCTATGCCAAACATGCGCAATATGGACATGACATGTAAAGACAGATGCTAGGAAGCCCCTAAACTAGCATTTTTCCAACACAAAGAATGGCCAAACAACAACCACAAGTATGGCAAAAATAGCATGCAAAAATGGGGGAAAAGAGGGGAATAATGAAGCAAATGATATATACAATGCTCAAAATAAAAAAAAAATTCTGTAACATTAAAGAGGGACCAAAAATATGCACATTTTCAGTAGATGACATCCCCCAATTCAGTATGTAGATATGCTCAACATAGCATGCAAAATATGAGCCAAAAGAGGGCTATAAAGAGAGGTATACCAAGCATTCACCAAACAGCCTAAGACCCTTAACAAAACATGAAGAGTGGGTCATTTTAAGACTATTTCCAGACTTGATGATGGCCGAAAACAGAAGCAAGATAGGCCTAAAAAATCATGCAAGATAATGGACCAAATAGGGGCTATAAAGAGAGGTCATGCATGGAAGCACCAAAAAAAGTTGAGCCCTTCTACAATGTTGTAGAGGGATCCAAAATAAGCCTAATAACAGTTTATGGCATGCTCCAAAACAGACTTCAAGTAGGCCAAACAAATCATGCAATTTTACGGTAAATATGAAAAATTACAAAGCAAGTGCATGATAGAGAGGCCAAAAATGGTTGAGCCCTTCTTCAATGTTGAAGAGGGGATCAAAATAATCACATTTACAGTTTATATCAGGTCCGAAAAGAAATCACACATAGGCCAAATATTCAATGCAAAATAATGGCATATAAGAGGATATTTAAACAAGTGCATCATGGTGATCTCAAATAGGGTTGAACCCTTAAAAAAACATGGAGAATAGCTCAAAAAAGACCTAATTTCAGTGAAGGTCGGAGCCTAAAACAATAAGAAAGTAGGCCTAAGAAATGAGGCAAGAGAATGCTACAAAAGAGGGAATTTGAGGCTTACCCTTGAAGATCAAACTTTTGCTACCTCTTGGCTTGAAAAATGTTACCTCCTAGCTGTTGGAAATCAACTCCAAGTGTTGGAAATGGAGTGGTGATGGCGGTGCTTGGTGTTGATGAACAAATGATGCAAGAAAAATGACTTTTGAGCTTTGAAATGGAGAGAAATGGAAGGTGAAAGCTATGGATCTCTCCCAAATGTCTCTCAAAATGTCTAACCCCTAAACATGAAGCCAAACCTCTCCTTTATAGAGGAAATGCATCCAAAATATCTCCAAGACCCCTCTAATCCTGCATACACGCAGTATGGAGGATGGTCCAATTGAAATCACCGGCACACCGAATACACCGAGGAGAGAAAATGGCGGCAAATTTCAAAAGTCAATTTTTGGTAAGTGGCCCGGATGGAAAGGGTGGCGGCCGGCTAGGGTAAAAGGTCCAAGCCATGGATCTGGTCGGCCATGTAGCCCTTGAAGTTAGCTTTCCAATGCCGCAAACCTTGCATCAAAATTCCTCCTCAGAAAAAGTTATGCCGCTTAAAGTAAGCCGCCAGAGATTCGGTCTAACCAGACTTCAACCAACCATATCTCCTCCCCCCGAATCCAGACTTAGGAGATGCTTGAGTGCAAAATGAAGCCCCGGAAGTAAGCTTTCCAATGGTGGTGGCGTCATATTTTAATTCCTCTTGTGCAAAGAGTTACGCCTGTTTCGGTGAAGCCGCGCAGACTTTTCTCCTTCTCGGATTCACGCTGAACCACTTTTGACCAAACAAAAAGTTGGTTGTCAGAACAATTGCTGGCCTCCCACCCTCCTACAAGCTTCCTAACCATGAAAATAAGGCCTCCACCAAAAATGAGCCCAAACCGATGCAAAATGAAGGCTCGAGGGCCAAAACACGCAGTTCGGGGTCCCGAAAACAGGCTGTTGGGCACCGGGAGTGGTGTTCGACCACGAAGTGGGTATCTAAGACCCCAGTGTCCCTCGAAAAGGATTAAATGAGATGCATGCCAAAAATCGGAGAAATCAGAGATGGTTGGGCGGTCCCGAACCGAGGCACACGGCCTGACGGCTCCGAAAACCGGGAACCGGGCTTTGAAATGGGCAAAATGGCCTATGGCCACGATATGTAGCCCACGACCACTAAGAAATAGTCTACGGGACCACTCCCTCCCCTCAGGAAAGAAAATAGAGAAAACCGAGTCTGGTTCGCAAACCGAGACAAGGCACAGAAGAGGGTTCGGAAGTCCAGAGGCAAGGCGCACGGCCGCGACTCTGAGACTTCTGAATGAGCACAGTATGCAACATCACCGAGCACTCAATCGGTGACGTCTGAGTCTTAAGGTCGGTCAAAAATGGGGTGTCTACAACATGGTGGTCAAATCCAAAGATGAACAAAACCATATAGCCGATCTGGAAAAGTCATTCAACACCCTACGCAAATACAGAATGAAGCTAAACGCTTCCAAATGCGCATTCGGGATCGGCTCCGGCAAATTCCTAGGTTATATCGTCAACCACCGAGGAATCGAAGCCAACCCGAGGCAAGTCACAGCAATTTTGGAACTGAGTTCCCCCCGTTCAGTGAAAGAAGTCCAAAAGTTGATGGGCATGTCTGCTGCACTCAACAGGTTCATCAGCCGATCTATAGATCGCTGTAGACAATTCTTTCAGACACTACGTCAGGGCAGAGCTTTTGAATGGTCCGCCGACGCGGCAACTTTCAACTGCTCAAGACCTACCTCCCGGACAAGACTCTTCTAACAACACCCGCCAACGGTGACCCCTCATTCTATATCCGGCAGCCGGCTGGCCGCCAGATATTAAAAGAGGAGGAAGGGCGAATGTACCAAGGTATTATGTGAGCAAGGCAATGGTGGACGCCAAACATGCTACCTACCATTGAAAAACTCGTCTAGCCTTGGTCATGGCAAAGAAGAAAATCGATGCATTACTTCCAAGGACACAAGATTAGGGTGCTAATAGACTATCCCTTCGATCAAGATTACGGAATGCGTACATCAAGCGTGTTTCAAGTGGGCTCTCGAACTCGCCAATACGACATTCGCTTACCCAAAATCGCAATCAAGGGCGGTGCTTACGACTTTGTTGCCGAATTCACGGGAGGGCTTGCCGACCTCAAGCTCGATGACGCCCACCAAAGGTCGAAGTTCGGTCAAAGGCAGATTGGAGAATTTATGTTGGGGACATTTGGCAGTTATACTGTGATGGATCGTCTAGCCAACGGGGCAGCGGCGCCGGCGTTGTAATTATGTCTCCAGACGGCGCAGTAATTGAGCAGGCCGTCAAGCTCGGCTTCGGAGCGTCAAATAACGGTTAATATGAAGCCCTTTAGCCGTGATCATGAACGCACATCCGCTTCGCGCAAGCTGTTGGTGTTTTGTGACTCAAAATTGGTAATCAACCAGCTGAAGGGGGAGTACGCGGCAAGAGACGAGCGTATGGCGGCCTATATGAAAATGGCTAACTCCTTGCTGACGAAATTCGACCATCATGAACTAAACCAAATAACACGCGATCAAAATACACACGCGGATGCCCTGGCTTGCTTAGCCTCCGCCATCAACTCCGAGCTCAAGCGTACCATCGAAATAGGTTTCGTCCCGGAAGCAAGTATCGGCCCTCCGGAGGAAACCCACATCAACATTATAGAATCTGCTCCAAGTTGGAAGGACCCCATTGCTGCATTCCTTTCTTCTAAGCAACTCCCAGAGGACAAAAAAGAAGCACACAAGTCAAGAAAACAAGGCCTCAGGTACTACTTAGATCCGCAAGGAGGGCTTTACAAAAGTCCCTCTCGTCCATACTTGGAATGTGTGCACCAGACAGAGGAGGAGCTCACCGAGATACATGAGGGCAAATGTGGTACCCATTCGGGACGCCTCGCCCATCTAGGCGATAACACAGGATATTATTGGTCGACGATGAGAGCCGACGCACAAAATTATGTCAAGAAATGCGAACAATGCCAAAAGTTCTCCCCACTAACTCATCACCGCGTAAGCTTTGAATTCTATCACAAGCCCCGCCGCTTGCTCGATGGGGACTTGATATCGAGGACCATTGCCGAGGGCCCTAGAGAAGCGATTTCTAATCGTAGCAACAGACATTTCACAAAGTGGGTCGGCGGAGGCTCTAACCCATATACGAGATTCCGACATTAAGCGCTTTGTGTGGAGGAACATCATTACGTGATTCGGCATTCCAAGAGCATTGATCTCGGATAATGGTACTCAGTTCGATTGTGGCGTATACCGAGAATTGTGCAACAAGTATGGTATTGAGCCTTACTTTCACGCCTACCCCCAAAGTAACGGTCAAGCGGAAGCTTCAAACAAATCCATCTTAGACGGCATCAAAAAGAGGCTGGAAAGTGCCAAAGGCAGATGGGTTGAAGAGTTGCCGAGTGTACTGTGGGCCTATCGTACAACGCCAAGACGATCTGCCGGAGAAACGCCGTTTGCCTTATGCTTCGGAACCTAGGCAATCTTACCCCTAGAGATCGGCTTACCAACTCTCAGATCGCAAGCCTTTGACACAGGCTGAAATGACATGATGCTCGCCTTGGACTTGGTTCTGATTGAAGAACGAAGAGACCGCGCCTTAGCATCCATGGCACGTTATCAGCAACAGCTCGCTAAGTCATACAATCGGCGAGTTCAGTTGCGTCGCTACAATCCAGGAGAACTGATCCTAAAGAAGGTACTACCAGCCGACCGGAGGCCAGCCGATGGAAAGCTTGATCCGAACTGGGACGGCCCCTATCAGGTAGATTCCGTTGCAGGCACAGGGGCATATCGGCTCTCAGACATGTCAGGAAGAGGCCTGCCACGGCCGTGGAATTCAACACATCTACGTAGATTTTATCAATGAGCTGACCTGTGGGCTTGATACTTGTACACACGTCGTTGTAATGCAAGGTTTCGTTTTTTTTTTACATGTTTGAGCTCAACACCTTAGGGCCGAATAAGTCTCCGGATTCGGAGCGCCCTTCATGGATGTCACGATTGGCCAAAACAAGTCTCCGGATTCGGAGCCCCTTTGGTGCATGACACCTTAGGGCCGAATAAGTCTCTGGATTCGGAGCGCCCTTCGTGGATGTCACGATTGGCCCAAACAAGTCTCCGGATTCGGAGCCCCTTGGGTGCATGACACCTTAGGGCCGAATAAGTCTCTGGATTCGGAGCGCCCTTCGTGGATGTCACGATTGGCCCAAACAAGTCTCCAGATTCGGAGCCCCCGTTGGTGCATGACGCCTTAGGGCCGAATAAGTCTCCGGATTCGGAGCGCCCTTCGTGGATGTCACGATTGGCCAAAACAAGTCTCCGGATTCGGAGCGCCCTTCGTGGATGTCACAATCGGCCAAAACAAGTCTCCGGATTCGGAGCCCCCTTTGGTGCATGACCCCTTAGGGCCGAATAAGTCTCCGGATTCGGAGCGCCCTTCGTGGATGTCACGATTGGCCAAAACAAGTCTCCGGATTCGGAGCGCCCTTCGTGGATGTCACGATTGGCCAAAACAAGTCTCCGGATTCGGAGCGCCCTTCGTGGATGTCATGATCGGCCAAAACAAGTCCCTGGATTCGGAGCGCCCTTTGGGGCATGACGCCTTAGGGCCGAATAAGTCTCTGGATTCGGAGCGCCCTTCGTAGATGTCACGATTGGCCCAAACAAGTTTCCGGATTCGGAGCGCCCTTTGGGGCATGACGCCTTGGGGCCGAATAAGTCTCCGGATTCGGAGCGCCCTTCGTGGATGTCACGATTGGTCAAAACAAGTCTCCGGATACAGAGCCCCTTAGGTGCATAACGCCTTAGGGCCCACTAATGCATTTCTGAATGTTTATACCATGCACTGCAAAATATTCTAATCAAAATCTAAATATTCCAATAAAATGAATCGACACGTTTGAACTAGAAATATTTTACAATCAAAATATTTTATGATCAAAGACGAACATTGAAAATGAAAGCCTATTTATTTATAGTGAAGTCTGTTGTTGCATTACACCCTAGTTAATCGGCCTCCTCATCGTCGCTCTTCTCGATTTCAAATTCGGAATAGGGAAGGTAATGTCGGTGATATAGGGGTGAAGCCGAATCTATGCCTAGGGACCCAAGAACCTCTACGGTTTGAAGGGCCTTGATCTAGCCATGCTTAAAACCGCGATTTTCGCATCGACAAACTTCCTCAGCAAGGTTTGTCTTGGTTTTATCAACCCCGGCCTTGAAACCGTCTTGATATCCTTTCTCGTAACCCGGGGCCTTTTGGGACGTATTTCCGCCCACTTTAAGTTGACCGGCCGTTGCCGACTCAGCCATTCGAACCTTCTTAACGTCCCTTTGAGGGGACCTGGTTCGACGACTAAGGCGCTGCTGTTTTTCCCGATCCTTGGATGCTCTTCTTCCCATACCAGTGGGCTCGCTGCTGCGATACATTTCGACGTTTGAATTCAGCCAATCTCGGTCCTTCTCCAGTATTGGCTCAACCCTGTACCCAAACAAATAGGACCCTTGGTACGAACTTACCCCATTTATTTTGAGATACGCGCAGCTCCCCAAAGGCAGCGTCAGTATGACCGAACGCCAAACGTCGGACGATGATCCGCGTGCCAACGAGTATGAACCATTCGGCTCTTCACGCTCGCGCCCTGGCCAAGGCAAGGGCAGATTTACTAATCTAACCGGCCACCTTTTCAAAGATGCCTCGGCCAGCCCCCGAGTATGAACCATTTGGCTCTTCACACTCGCGCCCTGGCCAAGGTAAGGGTGGATTTATTAATCTAATCGGCCACCTTTTCAAAGATGCCTCGGCCAGCCGACGATTGTGAACCATTTGGCTCTTCACGTTCGCGTCCTGGCCAAGGTAAGGGCAGATTTATTAATCTAATTGGCCACCTTTTCAAAGATGCCTCGGCCAGCCCACGAGTGTGAACCATTCGGCTTGTCACTCAAGGCTTCGCCAAGGCAAGGGCAGATTTATTAATCTAATCGGCCGCCTTTTCAAAGATGCCTCGGCCAGCCCATGAGTGTGAACCATTCGGCTTGCCACGCTCGAGCCCTGGCCAAGGCAATGGCAGATTTATTAATCTAATCAGCCACCTTTTCAAAGATGCCTTGGCCAGCCCGCGAGTATGAACCATTCGGCTCTTCACGCTCGCCCCCTGGCCAAGGGCAGATTTATTAATCTAATCGGCCCCCTTTTCCAAGATGCCTCGGCCAGCCCGCGAGTATGAACCATTCAGCTTGTCACGCTCGAGCCCTGGCCAAGGCAAGGGCAGATTTATTAATCTAATCGGCCACCTTTTCAAAGATGGCTCGCCACCCATGAGTATGAACCATTCGGCTCTTCACGCCGCTCGCCAATGGTAGATTTATTAATCTAATCGACCCTTTTCCAAGATGCCTCGCCACCATGAGTATGAACCATTCGGCTCTTTCACGCCGCTACCGCCAAGGCAAGGGCAGATGATTAGTCTAATCGACCGCTTTTTCAAAGATGCCTCGGCCAAAAGTGTAAACCATTCGCTCTTCACGCCGCGCTGCCAAGGCAAGGGCAGATTTATTAATCTAATCGGCCTCCTTTTCAAAGATGCCTCGGCCAACCCACGAGTATGAACCATTCGGCTCTTCACGCTCGCGCCCTGGCTAAGGCAAGGACAGATTATAGATCTATTAAGAAATATCACCATAAAATTACGGAAACATCAGCACGTTGAGCAGAATTCATAACATTTTATAACTACAAAAAAGTATCGACGTTCATTTCTGTATCATAACATTTTATAATATCAGCCCGCATGAAAATTGTCTGATAAACAAATACAAAATAACAAAAACAAACAGAAAAGGAACTTTCTCGAAATCATAACAATTGTGTATCGTAAAGATCAACCCTCGGAATCAGTTTCCAACGGATCGATGTCCACTTGCTCATACGGTATTGGCATATTCAGCGAAACTCCAGCTGCAGCAAGGGCCTTGTGCCAACCATGTTTGAAGCCCCGATTCTCAAACCGAGAGACCTGGTCCACATACTCGGCGAGTCCAGCCTCTTTCCCGGCTTCGAAAACTTTTGAATTTGCAATCACCTTCACCGCCTTCATTTCAGCCAACTCAGCCTCCAGGCTGGTAACTGCCTTTTGGGAGAAGCCAAGTGCAGCTTCCATATCGTCGGCCTTCTTCTCGACCTCCGCTCTCAACTTATCCAAGATCACGAGCTTTCATGCCTCGCCTCGAGAAGCCTCCTGGTTCGCTCTTAAAAATTCGACCTCAGCCCTTTTCCTCTGGCCCTCAACTTGCTTTCGTAAACGACTAATCTGCTTGACGGCATCAAGATGGCGGCGGCCTACATCGGCTATCCTACCAACGGTCTGCAAAAGAAAAATTCAAAAAACGTAATGCGAACAATGTTTGGATGAAGTGAAGGAAAAATTAGAATACGCACCAAAAGGGCCATTGTCGCATTCAAATCCGGTTCCAACTGGAAAGCCTCCATATCAGACGGCAACGAAAAAGACGTTGCTACGCCGAACGCGACCTCTGGGTCTTTAAGCGCCGAAGCATCCGAAGGAACCAGCATGTTTCTTACCATCGGTCGAATCACAAAGGGCACAACCTCACTCGATCCCTCCATTCGAGGACGTTTGCCGCTGTGATCTTCTAAACCGACCTCACGATCCCTAGCGCGTTTCTCCGCCTTTCCCTCAACATCCTGAATGGCTTTCCCAACCAATGCGGATTCGGCATTCTTATTTGTTGTCGCCTCCTCAACAATTCCCAAGGATCTCGATTCGGTAACTGGGAGGGAATGTTGAGATTCACTGGTGGGCGGTCCGGTCGAAAGGCCCTCCGCTCTTCGCCGTGCAGCTAACCTCTCCGCATTCGCCTTCTTAGCAAGCTTTGTCAGGCTTAACCCAGCCATGTTAGTGGAGCCCGAGATGGGAAGATTGTCTGTACGTTGAGGAACGTCGTCAACAGAAAGGCTCCCCCGCCCCGAAGTAGAGGGAGGATCGGCAAAATCCAATACCTCCTCAGATTCAACCTCGGACTGATCTGATTCGGCAGTATCGGATGCTTCAGTATTCTCCGAATCGGGCCCTTCAAAACCTACCTGTCTCAAGTTTTTGAAGTCGGATAAAATACGAGTGACGAGAAAATCTTCCCCCTTCGGAATCGGTATGTTTTCCGCAGTCGAAAAGGTTGTATATGTAGGCTCGTAGCAAAGCAGAACGTGAGCCGCTTCCCTCGCTATGAAGACCGCGACGTCAAATAACTAAGAGCAATCCTAATGTCTGAAAGAACGGCGTCGTCAGTTGAAGCTTGGACTTTTTTCAAATCGTTCCCTGCACAAGACAAGCCGTAAGACTCAAGAAAACAGGGTATGGCAAATATGAACACACAATACAAGCAAGAGGGCATTCGGCGACCTGGTTTGCCCCTACGTCTAGGAATAGGATCGACACGATCCTCCCCTTCGCGGAACTCCCAGTTGCCGCGGACAACGACCACGATATCATCAACTCGTTTCCCAGAGCTGGAAAGCATAGTGATCAACTGATGATCTGTATCCTTAGCTCTGAGAAAGTAACGCCCGTGCCAACCAGAGGACTTGGCCAAAGCATAACAGTGCTGAATGCAAGGAATGCCAAGATTAATTCCAAGGCAACGGTTCAGCGCTACGACCCCCATTATAATTCTAAAGAAATTCACATTGGGCTGGGAAGGGATCAAATCCCAATGGCGAAGAACAGCCCTCAGAAACGGGTGAAGGGGAAAGCGGACTCCACCCTCTGCGATTGACAAAAGGGGAAACACAATCGTGGTTTTGTCCTCCCTCTCCATGTCAAGAGTGCCGTCCGCCACAAACGACAGGTGGACATCGTCAGGAATAGAGAAATGGCGTCTAAAGCCAGCAATTCGATCTGATGAAAGGAGGTCTTTCAAATGTTTCGCCATAACCTACTGACTATAAGAACATGCGACGGAATAAACAAACTAGGAAAAGCTTCAGAGCAGGGGAGAGGAAAACTTACAAAAATGAAGAGAGTATCACAGATGGAAGAATTGCAAGAACGATTCGAAGAGCAACCCAGCAACCAGCGTCATAGAACACGGATTCGAAAGGACATCAGATTTCAAATCATAATAAATAGGCGTGTACGAAGGGGCGGGAAGTTGAGACGACGATTAAAGGGGGAGTAATTAAACGTCCGCGTGATAAGTCTAACCCCCAAACTTCGGTTCAGAGTATTTGAAAATCGGAACCAAGCATTTCACCCAACTGTCATTGACAGAACGCTTGGGGGGCAATTGTGGGAGCCGAATAAATAGAGGAACGAAATCTGGTATACCCGAGGAGCCGGGAACTGAACGGCTCCATTCTGCTCAACTAGGACGCCGAATACGTTCTTAAGGCCGAATAGACTTGAGAAGGCATATCAGGACAAATGAAAGAATAATAAATAAAAAGTAGACTCTGGCCCCGAGGTCCAGAGAATGGATATAAATACAAGAGCTTCAGATTTGTAAAGGTATGCAAGAATCACTTCTAAAAACTTAGTGAACAAGCTTTCTTGAGTAGAGGAACTGACATTGACAAAACACTTGGGGGGCAATTATGATAATATGCTTTGAAACACGTATTCAAATATGTATTGAAATACAATGCAGTTTGTATGATGCGCCGAGCTCGGTGCATGCAATGCAAACATGAAAAGCATAAGGTATGCTAATCGAAAAATGTCGTAAAACTAACCATCTTAAGTGGTTAAACAAAAGGGAGAAAGACGTGGGGTTGGAAGACATTCACACACACATGCACACTTATTACAACATGGGTTCGAATAAATAGGCTAAGCTACCTAAACTAATCTACTTATTACAAACGAACTAATTAATTAACTGAGCTAATTAATTATTACAAACCAAATGAAATTGAATAACTAGCTAATCTAAGCTAATTAGAATATTACAAAGATGAATTAAATTAGCTAAACATATTAACTAATTAATTACAAAACCAGTAAATTAACTAGCTAAGTAAAGCAGTAAAATGGCCTCGAGGGAGGGAGACATGTATGCTCAGTGTGCTTCGCCCAAAAATGCATTGCCTTGCCATGAGTTGCCTCTGTTTGCACTCACCTCTGTTTTCTGAACATTGTACCAACTTCAGACTGCCTTGGCCTTAAAACAGGAGCATTTCTGCACCAAAATGGACTGGTGGCTGGCCGGCCACCTCAACTGGTCGGTAGGCTACCTCAATTGGCTGGCCGGCCAGTACAAGTGGTCGGTAGGCTAGTGTGAGTAGTTGGCCGGCCATTTCTCTTCTGCACTCGCTTTGCTGCAACAGAGAGCAACAGAGCCAAGACAATGTATTTACAAGGAAATATGTGTGCAACTACCCTCCTTATCATTTCTCAAGCTCAAAGTAGTGTAGTACTCGGCTCTCAAGCCATCAACCACGCATCTCAATGCATGATGGCCAAAGAGCCAAGCTTGCACGATGTTGGTGAATGCACAAACAATACACAAAGAGCCTTCACCCTATCATGCATGATCAAGGGTGTTGGCGACCAAAAAAAATGACACGTTTCACCACTTTGAGTGTGAAATGTCCCGCATTTCTTGTGTTTAGATTAACGTCCGATCCAAACACAATGCAATGCAAACAACGTGCTTGTCTTGCATGTTTTACTTTGTCCATTTCTTGTTTACTCATTTTAACTTACCAATTAGTCCATTAGCCGGTTAAGTTCAATGTGATTGTCCTCTAATGGGAAAGATGGCCTAAGCCACAAGCACCTTAAGCATGGAAGAAGCCTCATACTTTTGGTTAGTAGAAACCCTCAAGAGAAGGCTAAAAGTGAAGCATGGAGGAAGATTGCAAAAATTCAGTGTTGAAATGGCATGAACAAGACTCTATTATGTAAGCAATGCATGCAAGACATGTTAAGGGTCAAAAGCACTAAAGCTAGTGAAGAGCATTACACAAGAGGCATGCACTATCAAGCTTAAATGACTAAACCAGTCATGAACAGAGCTTAATCATGCCAAAACAATGGCCTAAACATGCTAGAATTGAAGCTCAAAAGACTAGACAAATATGCATACGTGTTGGCTCACGGACAAGACATAAGGCACAACTCTCAAAAGCAATGAAAGAGTGGAATATGTGAGAGTGTGACAAAGTTATATGCTCTGAAATTACATACAAAATGATGCTATGGCAGGCAAACAACCCAAGCAAAGCATGCTAGAGGCCCTAAAACTCAAAGCTAGTGCACTATAGCTATGCAATACAAGCCTCAAAAGGCCAAGACCACTCAAAACAGTCCTAAAGCATGCTAAATTAGAGCCAAAAACATACTGGAGTGGAGCATACACATGCTAGATTAATAGGCTAAACTATCAAGTACACTAGGCTAGTGAGCAAGTTTACACTACCAGTGCAAGATGCAAGCAATGAGTGGCCAAACCAACCAAAAATAGAGTTTAAACATGTTAAAATATAGCCAAAAATATGCTCAAACTAAGCTAAGACAGGTCACAAAAACATGTTACTTTGCAAGGCTAACTAGGTATAGCATGGAGAGACAAGGAGGGGAGGCCACCCTCTCCAATTTGGGACCTCAAAACAAGTTTTCTACCACTGAAATTCCTCTGGAATTCAGTGGTTGAAGGGTCAAAAAAAGGTTGTTTGAAATGCTTTAAAAGATGACTCAACACTTAGCAAATAAACAACAAAGGAGGGTGGGCTATCCTTAACTTCAAAGAGGCCTCAAACCATCATTTTAAACACTAAAAATAGAGGTTTTTGTAGTTGACAACTAGGCCAAAATTAGCATGCAAAGGTGGCCAAGATTGTGTACAAAAATAAGTTTAAAAGAGGGAGATGCTCACCCTTGAAGCACAACAGCAAAACCAGCCAAAATTTGAGCCAAAACCAGCTTTGAGAGCTCAAATGAGACCTCCAAGAACCTCAGCCCAAAGGTAGAGGTGTTTGGTTTAGGGAGTCTTTGCAAGAGTGTAGGAAATTCTCATTTCTGAGCACAATATAGGAAGAGAGAGAGGCTTCTAGAGAGAGAGGCAGAGATTTGGCTTTGAAAATTTTGTAGAGAGAGAGAGGGATTTTAGTGTGAGAAGCTCCCAAACTTGCTAACATGTTCTAACCCTCTCAAAATGAGAGAATGGCCTCCATATATAGCAACATACAAGCTCAGGTCGAAAATATCTGATTTGGGACAGCTGGAGAAGTGTGAAAATAGATGGAGGAGAAATATCTGCAATTTCTGGGCTCTCTGGACATAAGTGACCGGCCGGCCACCCCTAGTGGCCGATAACAAAAATCTACTCTGCAGGTCAAACGTCAAATGGGCATATCTCCTTCATCTGGACTCATTTTTAGGTCATTCTTGTGTCCAAATTGAAGCCCCGAAAGTAAGCTTTCCAATGGTGGAAGCCTCACATCAAAATTTCAACTGTGTAAAAAGTTATGCTCCTTTCAGTGAATCTGCTCAGTTTCGATCCTTCCCGGATTCATGTCGAACTTCTCCCAAACTAGTTTTCTTCTCTCCTCTCCTGTCTTCTTCAACCCCAAACCCCTAAACAAGGTGTTTTGAAGGATTTTTCAAAGATTTCATCTCTCTTTCATTCATTTCTACTTTGTCCTTGCTCGGTTTAACAAAACGTGACATTTAACAAAATGCGAGCGTCAGAACATCGTAGGAACTTCTTTTTCAAAAGTTATTTTGAAAGAGAGGGTTTTAAGGTCTCAAAATCATTCAAAATATTTTTGGTCCAAAAATGGGGTGTAAGGTTGGGATTTGACTCTCTCCTTGTTGGGATTTGACTCTCTCCTTGTCAAAGAAATCGAACTTTTGCACTGCACAACTTTCACCACCACATAAACCATCAGTGGTGCCCAAGTCTTAAGGGCGGTCAACAAGTTTGAACAAGACTGCTGGGGCACCATGAATATTCGGCTAGGAGCTCTGATTATTGGCCGTTCATGAATTCGCTGGGGTAGCTATTCTGTTCGGCACAATAACTTACATAAGGTCGAATAGATTAACTAATCTTCATGTGTCCCAGTGGATGAATGAATTGGGACGCCGAGTATTGGTGGCTCATGGAATGACTGGGTACATGATTCAATCGGCGCCAGACTTTTGAAGTTTAGCTTTAATGAGATGGCCTTGGGGATGTTGCACCCGTAGAGAATAAATGTGATGGGTGCTCCGTGCGCGTAGGTCCCATTAATGTGTTCAAACTCAACTCGCACCAGTCTTTTGAGCAAGGTTAGGCAAGTGTGAATGTCAAGTAGACTATTCTTCAACAGCAGAAGAGAGAGGAGGACACTGGCTAAGTTGGACGCAGAGATGGATCGTAGTGGCGAGCCTTGGTGCACGGGTAGTAGGACGTTGAGGGAGTGGGGGAGACACGAGTCCCCACATCGTCGAAGTAGGTCACCTAGAAGGGGAAGACAACAACGAGGCAACTCCCCTCAACCACGCTCAAGGGGAGAATTCGATACGACACCACGCCTGCTGAGTTTTGTGATTTTTGTGGGGAATAAACCGATGACAGAAGCGGATTCGATTGTGCACGACCCAACTGTGGCAGTCGAGTTCACTCGACAGATCTTTCCACTAGAAGTCTAGCAGTCGATGGTCAATCGACGGGATTTCGAAGTGTTTCAGGAAGGCATTCATGGAACGGTGAGAGGGCTATACACCGCCTATGAAATCGGCATGCGTCTATGTGCTGCGCGACGGGAGTTAGAGCAGAAGGATGAACACATTCAGAGTTTAGAAGCTCGCGCGAAAAAAGCTGTGCATGAGCTAAAGGCCAAGATTGTCGAGACACATTCGGCTGGCCCAAGTAACCCAATTGTGGAGGAAAGGGTGACCTAACGACTGTTAAGTCATGCGATTGCTGATCGAGATACGACAAGTATGTTCACAATAGAGAATGCGAAGGTCGCGGCTTACGAACGAGGCTTCTATGATGGCCGAAAATTTGGGATCGACAAGACAAAGGAAAAGCTCGCCGAGGAAGTTTGCCGGTGCGAGAATTGGGAATTCAAGCACGGGTGGGTCAAGGCCCTTCTTGCCGCGGAGGCTCTCCGAGCAGTAGGCATTGGCTCGGCGTCGCCGTTATATCAGAGCAACGATTTTCCTTTCCTGGCTTACGAAGTCAAAAAGAGCGACGATAAAGGCGACGCCAAATAAAAATTAGACTGTTGTAGCGTTTTTAATGCAAGTTGAATGTAAATTATGTAATCTCGATCAATTTAATAAAACATATCATTTTAAGTGCTAGAATGTTGTTTCTGCTATTTATCATTTTTCGTCTATTTCATCTATACTCGTTAATTAATAATAATACAAATGGAATAATCGTGATATCCACGAAGGGCGCTCCGAATCCGAAAGCTTATTCAGCCCAAAAGTGCTATGCACAGGTTGTGCTCCGAATTCAGAGGCTTTTTACTTGGCCAATCGTGACATCCACGACGGGTGCTCCGAATCCGGATACTTATTCGGCCCAAACGTGTCATGCATGGATGGGGCTCTGAATTCGGAGTCTTTTTACTTGGCTAATCGTGACATCCACGAAGGGCGCTCTGAGTCCGAAAGCTTATTCGGCCCAACTGTGTCATTCATGGGTGGGGCTCCGAATTCGGAAGCTTTTTACTTGGCCAATCATGACATCCACGAAGAGCGCTCTGAATTCGGAGGCTTACTCGACCCAAACGTGTCATGCATAGATGGGGCTCCGAATCCGGAGGGTTTTTACTTGGCCAATCATGACATCCACGAAGGGCGCTCCGAATCTGAAGGCTTATTCGGCCCAAACGTGTCATGCACAGATGGGGCTTTGAATTTGGAGGCTTTTTACTTGACCAACCGTGACATCCACAAAGGGCGCTTCGAATCCGGAGGCTTATTCGGCCCAAACGTGTCATTCACGGATGGGGCTTCGAATCCGGAGGCTTTTTACTTGGCCAATCGTGACATCTATGAAGAGCGCTCCGAATCCGGAGGCTTATTCGATCCAAACGTGTCATGCACAAATAAGGCTCCAAATTCGAAGGCTTTTTACTTGGCCAATCGTAACATCTACAAAGGGCGCTCCAAATCTGAAGGCTTATTCGGTCCAAACGTGTCATGCACAGATGGGGCTCCGAATCCGGAGGCTTTTTACTTGGCTAATCGTGACATCTACGAAGGGCGCTCCGAATCCGGAGGCTTATTATTTCGAACTAAAATTCCGTATAGTGATAAAAGAAGTCTTGCATTATGAAAGTGAAAGTTTTACACGGCAAATACACAAAACAAGTCATGCCCCACATGCCAGGTTAATGATAAAATTTACGCAAGTGGATGGAATTCCAAGGATGTGGCAGACTCTTTCCAGACATGTTTTTGAGCCTATATGCCCCTGTGCCTGCGATCGAGTCGATCTGGTAGGGGTCGTCCTAGTTAGGACCGAATTTTCCGTTAGCCGGATTCTTGGCAGCCAGAAGTACCTTCTTCAGGACCAATTCTCCTGGTGCATAGCGGCGTAGTTGGACACGTTGATTGTATGATTTAGAAAGTTGTTGCTGGTACCGTGCCATGGAGACAAGGGCGCAGTCTCATCGTTCTTCAATTAGAGTCAAATCCAAGGCCAACATCATGTCATTTCGGCCCATATCAAAAACTTTGGGAGGCCGATCTCCAGGGGGATGATTGCCTGGGTCCTAAAGCATAAAGCAAATGGCGTTTCCCCAGTGGATCGCCTCGACGTAGTGCGATGCACCCATAACACACTCGGCAATTTTTCGACCTATCTGCCTTTAGCTTTCTCCAGCCTCTTCTTGATACCTTCCAATATTGATTTGTTAGAAGCTTCGGCTTGACCATTGCTTTGAGGGTAAGCCGGCGTGGAGAAATAAGGCTGGATACCATACTTGCTGCACAGCTCCCGGTAGACGCCACAATCAAACTAAGTGCCGTTGTCTGAAATAAGTGTTCTTGGAATGCCGAATCATGTTATGATGTTTCTCCATACAAAGCACTTAACATCAACATCTCGAATGTGCGTTAGTGCCTCTGCTTCGACCTATTTTGTGAAGTAATCTGTCGTGACAATCAAGTATCGCTTGTTCCCCGGGGCTCGCGGCAACAGTCCAACGATATTAAGCCCCCATTGGGCGAACAACCAGGACTGGTGATAGAGCTCAATTCTTCAGCAGCAAAGAGCGTTCATATTTCTTGACATAATTCTCAACATCAGCTCTCATTGTCGGCCAATAATACCCTTGCGTCACAGCTCGATGAGCCAAAGAGCGCCTGCCAGAATGGGCACCACAACTACTCTTGTGTATTTCAGTCAGGAGTTCTTCGACCTTATCAGGATGAACGCATTCTAGATATGGACTGGAAAGGAATTTTTTGTAGAGCTTTCCTTGTGGATCCAAGTAATATCGCAGGGCTTTGTTTCGTAGTTTTTGAACTTCTTTCTTTTTTGCAAGGAGCTATTCAGAAGATAGGAATGCAGTGATAGGGTCCATCTAACTTGGACCTAATTCTATGACATTAATTTGAATTGGCTCTGAAGGGGCAATGCTTGGCTCAAGGATAAATCCCACTTCAATTGTCCGTTTGATTTCTGAGTTGATGGCGGAAGCTAGGCAGGCCAGGGCATCCGCATGCGTGCGCTGATCCCGGGTTATTTGGTTTAGTTGATGATGGTCGAATTTTGCCAGCAACGAATTCGCCGTTTTCATGTAAGCTGCTATTCGGTCATTTTTTGCTGCGTATTCCCCTTTCAATTGGTTAATGACCAGCTTTGAATCACAGAAGACTAGAAGACACCGAGCACCAAAGAGATGTGCATTCCGTAGTCCGGTTAATAGTGCTTTGTATTCGGCCTCATTGTTCGATGCATCGAAGCCCAGTTTGATAGCCTTCTCGATTATTGCCTCGTTGAGAGCCATGATCACTACGCCCACCCCACTGTCGCGTTGATTGGACGATCCATCAAAGTACAACTTCCAAATGTCCCCAACATAAATTCTCCAGTTCAGCTTAGGTTTAGGTTGAATTTGATCAGATTTGAAGTCGGCAAGACCCCCAATGAATTCGGCCACAAAGTCGGCGAGCACTTGCCCTTTGATTGAGGTTCTAGGAAGAACTGAATATCATACTGGCCGAGTTCAAGGGCCCACTTTTGAAACGTGCCCTGATGCTTCTGCACTGCAAAGTACTGACCGGAGGGGGTAGTCCATTAGTACCCCGATGGTATGCCCCTAAAAGTAACATCAGTTTTCTTGCTGCCATGACGAGGGCTAGGATGAGTTTTTCCAACGGAAGGTAATGAGTTTCGGCATCGACCATTACCTTGCTCACATAATAGACTGGTCGATGCTCCCCAAGCTCTTCTTTTAACAATACAGCGCTGATTGCCCGGTCGGAAACTGCTAGATATAAAATGAGCGGGTTACCTGCCAAAGGTGTTGTCAATAGTGGAACTTATCGGAGGTGAGTCTTCAAACCATTAAAAGCGGCTTCGCACTCAAAGGTCCATTCAAATGCTTTACCCTACCGTAGGGTATGAAAGAATTGTCGGCATCGATCTGTGGAACGACTGATGAACTTGTTGTGTGTAGCGGCCATCCCCATCAGCTTTTGAACCTCCTTGGCCGATTGAGGGGAGCCGAGTTCAAGGATTGCTGTGATTTGCTTCGGGTTGGCTTCGATTCCTTAGTGGTTGACAATGTAGCCCAGGAATTTGCCAAATCCGATCCCGAATGCACATTTGGAGGCATTCAGCTTCATTTTGTACTTGCGTAAAATGCGGAATGTCTCTTCCAGATCAGCTAGATGAGTTTGCTCTTCTTTGGACTTGACCACCATGTTATCAATGTATACTTCCATGGTACGATCAAGTTGCTTCCTGAACATGGCCATGACTAGTTTTTGGTAAATTGCCCTTGCATTCTTCAACCCAAAAGGCATAACCTTATAACAATAGGTTCCTCTTGGGGTGAGGAATGCAGTTTTGTCTTGGTCCTCCGGATGTATAGTGATTTGATGGTAGCCTTTGTAGGCATCGATAAAGCTCATTCGTTGATGACGTGCCGTGGCGTCTACGAGTTGGTCTATTCTGGGAAAGGGAAAACAATCCTTGGGACAAGCTTTGTTTAAGTCTGTGAAATCCACGCAGACACGCCAAGTCCTATTTTTCTTCTTTACAACCACAGTATTCGACAACCATGTGGGATAGGTCACTTCTCGGATTGCTCCGGCATCAAGCAATCGGTCAACTTCTTCAATAATGGCAGTAGTGTGTTCCGCGGCTGACCGCCGGCTTTTCTAAATAATCAGCTTACATTTGGGGTTGACATTTAAACGGTGTTGAGAAACAGATGGATCTACCCCTGGTATCTCATACGGTGACCATGCAAATACATCAAGGTTGTCGAGTAAGAAGGTAATTAGCTGCTGCTTGTCGACTTAATTCAGGGAGGCGCCAACCATGAAGAACCTGTCAGGATTTTCGTCAATTTCAACTTGATCTAGTGCTTCCGTGGCCTTTTCACTTGGGAGCCGTCCCACTTCGTCGAGGCTCTCTCGATTCAGTACCTCAATAGAATTCACTTCCAATTCTCTTGGTGTCATGGCAGCAAGAAAATAACATGCTTGCGCAGATTTCTTAGAACCATGGATTTGTTCAATGCCATGTTCAGCTGGGAAGCGGAGTAATTGATGATAGGTACTTGCCATAGTCTGCATGGTATGTAGCCAAGTTCGTCCCATGATGAGATTATACGGCGAAAACAGCTTAATGACCCAGAACTCCACATTTACTGTTCGGGAGCCCGTTCGAACTAGCAGTGCGATCTTGCCCAACGGGTATTTTGGATTAGCGTTGAAGCTGAATAACGGATAAAGAGCTGGAGACAGGTCCAACTCGGCGAACCTGAGTTTGATGAAAGTTTTGTAATATATAACTTCCGACGTACTCCCCTGGTCTATGAGAACGCATTCAACGGTAAACCGATTTACGCGTAGTTCGATGACTAATGGATCAATGTGGGGGAGTGTTATGCCGATCAAATCAGAATCGTCGAAGGTAATACTCAGAGCTTCATGGGGCCATTTTGTTGGTGTTATTTGCTTGTGGGGGTCTGGATGCGACTGAATTGTATGTACCACGGATGACGTTGGCATGCTGTATATCATATGAATTACGCCGAGTGGAGGTGAGTCTTGCCGTAAAGCTACCGTTTTGGTTGAGTTGTCTTTTCGGACGTACTGCTTAAGCCGACCATCCTGTACCAATTCCTCAAGGTGATCCTTCAATGCGTAACAACTCTCAGTATCATGGCCGTGGTCCTTGTGATACTCATACCGCCTATCTCATCTCCTCGTGTCGGGAGGTCCCACCATTTTGGATGGCCATTTGAGGAATGGAAGGTGTTGGACTTTAGACAGAACCATGTTGATCGGCTCTGACAACTCCGTATATTTCTTGTCCGCGCGCCTTGTGCGCCTACTATCTACTTGAAGTTCTTTACTAGCTCGGTGGGAACACTGGATGTTTGATCGGTGTGAATTTCGTCTCTTGTCTCGTTTAGTCCGATTTCGTGGTTCGGGGCTCCGTGATGGTACAAAATTTACCGGCTGAACGATTTTAGAAAGGGTCGTCTTGTTGGCTTTGTTCCCGACTTTAACCCGCAGAGCGTCATCTTTCACTTTACAGTATTCCTCGGCTTTCTTCATCAACGACCAAACTGTTTTGAGGGGCCTTCTAGTCAAAGAACTACGGAGGGCACTACCAGGATGCAACCCCATTTTGAAGGCAGTGATGGCCATGGAGTCATTGCAGGCGTCATCTACAAGATTAAAGCATTCCTAATAGCGCGTCGAATAAGCTCGTAAGGTTTCCCTTGGTTGGATCTGCATTGCCCAGAGAGAGTCGGCTTGCTTCGGCTGTACCTCATTGGTGATGAATCTTGCCCTGAAGGATTTCTGTAATTGTTGGAAGCTCTTAATTGATGTCGGTTCCAACTTATAATACCACCTGACGGCCAATGGTCCCAAATTGCTCGAAAATATTCGGCACATGAGAGCCTCGTCGTCTACATGCAACATCATGGCTTGCTTATAATGATGGATGTGGTCAGTAGGATCCGATTTTCCGTCATATAAAGTGAACGATGGAGCTTTGAACTTTTTGGGTAAGACTGCCTTTGTGATCCGTCGCACAAATGGATCGTGTTGGTCCTCTTCGTTTGAACCATGTCGTCTTCGCTTATTCTGTGCACGCGGACTCTCTTCGGAGGAACTGGAGGTTTCGACTCCTGCCTTCTTTTTGGGCTCTGGGGATAATGAGTCAGAATCACTGTCACTATCTTGTTTCCGAACTTGAGGTCGTCAACCATCCTCTCTCAGAGGTCATCCCGATTCTTGGCGTGTGGCTTGTTGGGACTTTGCCATTTCCAGGGCCAGATCCTGACGAAGGCACTCGTTCTTAGCGATTATGTTTTCCAACCTCTGTTCGTTTTGCTTGGCCTGCTCCATGATCGCTTGCATTGTCTCATGCGCTGAAGTCGAAGGTGAATCGAAGTTTAAGGCTCGTCGTGCGGTAATATTCTCTGGTCCATGCATGTTGCTTGGAATGTTATCATCTCGTGGTGTAAGGTCGTCAGCGACTACCGGAGGATCTTCCGTCACGCCTACCATGGATATGCTGGAGTATTCTCACAAACGGCGTCAATTGTGGAGAAGTGGTTCGGAAATACTCTTCGGACCCTGGGGGGCGCTTGTGATCCTCAGCTAGTCACCTGAAAAAGAATGAACACTTTGGTCGGGGGTGCCGGAATTAGCACTCCGACGGATAAGTCAGTATCCACTCTCTTTATTGCTTATGTCTTAAGTTATATCTACTTGTTCTCACGTAGCTCTCTTTGGTTGTTATTCTTCTATTTATATGCACTCCTGGTCCTCAGGGTAGGGCCCACTCTTAATCCATCGTGTGAGTGTTTACTCGGCCCTCCTTTTGTTGTACTCTAACTCTTAATCGGCCCTTCGTTCAACTAGCTTTATGATCGATTAAGTAACTCGGCATCCAGAGCGTACGAGATGGAGCCGAATATAATACATACCCTGATTGTCTAAATATGTACTCGGCTTATTTGCGTCCCCTTATATTCGGCTCCCACAAGGTCGTTCTGTTGTAGGCCATAAGTACATACATCGTGATAGAAGGAAGGGTCATGAGCAATTGTTTGCGGATTATTTTGTGGCAAATCCAGTTTATTCACCTGCAACATTTCGGAGACGTTTTCGAATGCATCGTCCTTTGTACCTGTGAATTTTGAATGCCATTAAAGCACACAATCCATATTTTGTTCAAAAACAAGATGCAACTCATATTCTTGGATTATCTCCCCTACAAAGATGATTTCAGCAATGAGAATATTGTCATATGGAGTGGCAACAGATGCAGTTGTTAATTATATACGTATTGGGGCAAGAACTGCAATTCAAAGTTTGCAACATTTTTGTAATTCAATAATTGAAATCTTCGGACCAGAATACCTGAGATCTTCAACATCAACTGATATTGCTAGATTACTTACTATTGGAGAGGTTCGGGGGTTTAAAATATCTTGACAGGTTAAATGAAAAATAAATAAATCTATCTTAGTCATGGTTCTAAATATCATTAGTTATGTATTGAGATTTTGAAGTTTCGTCTTTATTATTCATCAATATAAAATGGATTTGGCTTGGATTTAACTAAAACTGGGCTCTTCTAATATTGCTATCACTACAAAAAAAAAGCACAATTGGCGACTAAAAAATCACATTTCGTCGCTGAAAGTATAACATTTGGTGACTAAAAATGCATTAGTAGCCAAAAGTAAAGATTTTTGGCGACTACGAAAATTTAGTAGCCAAAAGTATAGGTTTTGGCGACTAAAAATCTGTTTGGTCACCGATATATGGCTTTTAGCGACTAAAAAAATTTTAGTAGCCAAAAGTGAGGCCTTTTGGCGAGTAAAAAAAAATTTAGTAGCCAAAAGTGAGGCATTCGGCAACTAAAAATCTGTTTGGTCGCCAAAAGTGAGGCTTTTACCGACTAAAAAAATTTTAGTAGCCAAAAGTAAGGCCCTTTGGTGACTAAAAAAAAATAGTAGCCAAAAGTGAATCATTCGGTGACTAAAAACATCTTTAGTAGCCAAAAGTGAGACGTTTTGGCGACTAAAAAGAAGTTTAGTCGCCAAAAGTGGTAATTTTAGCACAGGAAATTTTTTTTTAACGACTGAAAAATAATTAGTAGCCAAAAGTATAGAATTGGCGACTAAAATTATGTTTAGTCGCCAAAAGTGGTCACTTTTTTTTTTCATACTAAATAATTTATTTTTACATAAATTATGTTCAATAAAAAATAATTATGTTTATATATATACTTTTATATTAATGCGGGTCTAAGTACTATATAAATAATATATGTTGCATATATATAATCATATGATGTTATGGAGGCGTAGTGGAAAGAATGTGTTGTATAAGGTTTATGGTGTGGGAGATTGATGGCTCAAATCTCCACAAGAGTAGGGTGCAATTTTTTTTTTCTTTGGATCGAGTTACATATATTGCATTTTATCATTTAGACGAGGTTCGAGTCCCTATAGTCCTTAGTAGTGTTTGGTTAAGTTAGTTTTGTTTAAGCTTGTGTTGAATCGTTCTTGATTTCATTTTGAAGGTTAAGAGTTGGCACCTTGATATTTACACAGATTGTCTATTCTTTGTGAGCCTTTGATGTTTGTATTACCGTGTCTACTCCATTAGGAGAAACAGTTGTATTGGGAGATATCTATAGATCTTGTGTGGTAAACTTGGATGGTTGGATTTTTCTAGTGGATTTGATTTCTTTAGAGATGAAGGATTTTGACGTGATTTTGAGTATGGATTTGTTGACGAAGCATCACGCCTCTGTTGATTGTTTTAGAAAGTGGTTAGTTTTTGCTATGCCAAGACAACTTGAGTTTTTCTTTCAGGGAGATAGGAAAGAGTCTTCTATTTGTTTTATTTCTTCCCTTCAGGCTAACCGAATGTTGAGAAAAGGGTGTCATGATTATTTAGCTTGTGTGGTAAGTACTGAACTTCCAGAATAGAAGTTAGAGGAATTGCCTGTAGTGAGTGATTGTGTTGATATTTTTCTAAAGGATCTACCTAGACTTTGTCTAGATTGTGAGGTAGAATTTTTCCATCAACTTGGTCCCCAACACAACACTCAATTCTAAAGTGCCCTATATAATGACACCATTGGAGTTGATGGAGTTACAAACTCAGTTACAAGAGTTGCTAGACGAAGTTAGTTATGGTTGGGTTGTTTCACTTGTTTGATGGACTACTTGTGAGGTTAGTGATGGGCATTAGGCCAATTATTTGAAATGTGTTTGGGAATAAACGTAGTCTTACAATGATAGAAATTATAGCGTGTAGTAAGGGATGTGTTTCTTAGAGAGTTTGTTTTATTCATAATTTTGCTGTAAATCCTAAGAGGACAAATAAGAGAAATAATTTTGAGATAGATTGGAATGAGACTAAATTTGATTTGGGTTATGCCATTTGATGGGATTATTAGTAGTAACAACACTGGCTGGTGAGTCGATATTTTAGAATTTGTAGGCTAGTTTCAGGTGCTTTCGAGATTGGTGCAATCCATTGTCTCAGAGTTAGTTGTTGATGTTCTCGAGTGCAATAAATGAGTGTTGAGGGAGATGATGTGATAGATGTTGTGGAGTTGTGTTAGCAACCAATGTTCTTAGAGCAAATTTTTAAGATTACTTTGTGAGAATATTATAATTATAGACTAGATGTTTTAGGATACTTAGTATGGTGGTAATTTGAGTATTTCCATGGAATTTATGCTTGACCCATCGAGAGTGGTTGATGTTAACATTTATAGTTACTTTTATGTATGAGTTAGAAATTGCGAAGATGGAAGGTATACGAGATTGTTTTGGGTTAAGTTTGAGGTGTGTCGTGATAGTGTGGTTCATGTAATGGAAATGGAGATTATTTTGTATCCCTTGTCCTTTAGCTATAAGATTGTTTTGTATCCTTGGAATAGGAGTTGTGAATCCCTTATATTGATCCTTCGTTTTGCTACTTGTGTGGTGAGAATTCGTGTTGTTGGTATGTTGGTCTAATATTACCATTGAGTTCAATTTGAGTGTATTTGACCGTAAGTGGTAAGTGTTTCCTTAATTAAATGTATTTAGTTTTGCCTAATAGAGGATGATTCCTTATTTTAATTTTATTTCATCGTGTTTTGTGGTGATATTACCTTTAAAGAAGTTATTCGGTAAACCTCTCGTCCGGGAATAAATTGGTATGAAGTACTTTCGTTATTTTGTTAGTCATAGAAATTGTTGTGGGATGACTATTGTTGATGTAGAAATTTTTTTTTTTTGGAATAAACGTGTGGCATTATAGCAAGTGGTTGTACATTTTTTTCTAGAGTTGTGTAAGGGTGAGTTTGATTAGAGATATTAGATAAAATTTTGAGGTAACCACAAGACTGAACACTTGTTGGTGTAACCTTTCGTCTTGAGTTGTGTAGGCTTTTCATGGTGGGTTTGATATGGTAATTGGTGTTGTTATTTGTGACATGAGCAGTTATGAGGATTCGATTTTGTTTTCTTTGCACTTTAGTAAGCTATGGTGGATTACTTTCAAGTTAAATTATTTTTCAGGTGGAGAGCAAATTTAGTAGTGATTGGATTGAAATACTGAAAAGATTATTTTAGTTAGAATTTTTTTATTAGATGTGTAGTATTATTTCTTTTGGTAAGGGATATACATTGAATTTCGTTTGGAGGGATATTATTGTCATTTGAGGGTAATCTATTTATTAACGGTTCGAAAATTTTTGGGTTGTTTCAGTGTTAATTTTTATAAATGTCTCATTGTGATTTGTTCGATATACTTCTAGGGTGAAAGGTAGAATATTCTATTAATAGGCCTTAGGAATGATATTAATAATTGTCGATAAGTGAATTTGTGTAGTAAGAGTTGTTGAATCGAAATTTGATCTTGTGGATTATCCTGATATTAGTGTGATGTGGAATCGTGTTGCAACCTTGGAGTAAGTGTCATGGCTTTGGTTTTAAAGAATGAGAATGGCTTCGAGTTAACTTTTGTTGGGAGTACCTTAGTATAATTAGAATGTGTACCCAATCTTGATGAATTCTATGTGGACTCGAAGTGCATTGTGGGAGTGTTTGGATAAAATCTATGTTGGAGTGAGATTGTGTGGGTGGATGTAGACAAGTTTGTGTAAACTGTTAGTCGGTTTGTCAAGTAAAAGAAATAGAGTAGATAGGTAAAAATAATACAAAAATTGCTTGGTTGAGCAATTAAAGTTATGGCTGAGAATTTTCCAGTAGTATGTTTGGCGTGATTGCATTATGTTTTATATGGATCGATGTTTCTTGTTTTCTAGATAAAGCAGTTGGAGCTAAGGTGATTTGTGAAATTTTTTTGTGAGTGGAATAATTCAGGGAAGAATATGATTGTACTAGGCGATGAATTGAGGTTTTTATAGATGAAACATTTCAAGTTAATATTTGTGCTGGTTTAATTCCAAATTGAGTAATCGAGTGTGGATTCGCTTTAATATCGAGATACGTTTGTTGTTGTGTGATGGTTGGGATCTCAAAATGTATCATTGAATTGTGTCCTTGAAGAGAGATTGTTGTCATTGGTTAGAGTGTTGGGATAATCATGTTTGATTGTTTTAAGTAGATTGGCGAACTAGATGATGGAAAGGATTTTCTTTTTTTTTTGTGGTGAGCTATCATTATTGGTATGTAGTGTTCAGATATTTTTTTTTAGTGCTTTTGAGATAGTTTGTTTCGTTTGGTTGATGGGACCTTTTGAGGCACTTGGGTTAAATGAACAAAATTTTAGGTGCGTTTGGTTGCATTCTAGTGAGATTGTAGGTACGTTATATTCTAATTGTGAGTTTGAAATATTTTAGTTAAACCCATTATATGTTGCAAGAATCATCTACATTTTCCCCCCATTGTGAATTGTATGTTGAAATTCGAGTATGAGTGGTTTTAATTAGAGGGTGGCTTTTATAGAACAACATATCTAAAAGTCGTGGGTGGCCTTAGGGTGTAGAAATTTTGTTTTGAGGTTATCATAAATTTGTTACATAATATTCGTATAATAATAGTTATCATTTTAGTTTTGGAGTAGCTTCTTATGAGGCCTTGTATGAGAGGAAGTGTAGGTCTCCTTTACATTGGTATGAGGTTGGTGAGAGGCAAGTGTTGGGACCTGATTTGGTGGAGGATGCTACATAGAAAATTATCACCATCAGAGAGAGATTACTGACTGTTTGGAGCAAAAAGAAAAAAGAGTTTATGCTGATCATCGTAGGAGAGATTTAGAGTTTCATGTGGGAGATATGGTATTCTTGAAAGTATCACCATGGAAAGTAGTCATCAGGTTTGGAAAGAAAGGAAAGTTGAGTTCTAGATACATTAGTCCATTTGAGGTATTGGAGAAGGTTGGTGAGGTTGCGTACCATGTTGCTTTACCCCTAGGTTGGCAGGAGGGCATAATGTGTTTCACGTGTCTATATTGAGGAAATATGTGCACAGTCTATCGCATGTGATAAATTATGAGCCGCTTCAGATTAGAGAGGATTTTTCGTATGAGGAGATACCTGTTCAGATTTTGGATTCGAAGGAGAAAATGTTGCGTACAAAGGTCATTAAATTGGTTAAGGTAGTGTGGCGTAATCATCTAATTGAAGGGGCGACTTAGGAACGCAAGGACGAGATGCGCGAGAAGTACCCATATCTATTCTCATAATTTACTCAGGTTAGTTTCGAGGACGAAACTTTTCTTTTAGGGGGGGAGAATGTGAGAACCCGAATATAAAAATTAAATAAATAATTAGATAATAATAATTTTACAAATCTCAAATATTTTGATGGTAAATCTTAAAGTGCAAAGTACATATTTAGAAGGTTTTTTAATTAATTTTAAATCCGAAAATAAATTATGGTGAAAGTCTTAAGTTTGGAGGCAAAATTTATTATAAAAAAGAAAAAGAAAAAAAGAGAAGAGGGTGTGACTTGAACTCTAGACCACAAAATAAATAAATAAGGCTCTTACCATTTGAGTTACATCTAACTTATATATATATTTTGTATATTTATCCATTTATTTGACCCACAACTAATATAAAATAAAATATGTACAAAACCTACAAAACCCTAATTCTCTTATTAGTTTACAAAACAATATAGCGGCAGCCAGGGGAAGGAATTGAGAGAAGAAGAAGAAGAAGAAGAAGAAGAAGAATTGCAAAGAATGAAGGATTTTTGGGTGTGTAGTAAGTATTTATCTTTCTTCTTCCTTAAGGTTTTGTTCTTTATCCTTACTCTATGATTATTTAGTTCATTGATGGAGAGGTTGTAGCTTTATGTATTTTGTATTTAGATATCCTATTGAGAAACTTGAGGAGCTAAATTTATGTGTAAAGATTGGGTGTAATTCTTAGTTCAAAAATTCTGCACAGAATCGCAAACTTTAAAAATCAAGAAACTATATCAAACGGATGAATTTTAATCTGATATTTTTACGGTAGATTAATTACATATTGAATTGCATATCTGAATTTTTTCATAATTTTTGGGAGCCAAAATCCATATAAACTGATATGTTCAAATCTGTCCAGGAAACCAGTCCGAAACAGTAAATTCGGGAATGTTGTTCTCTTTGGGTATAAATCCAAAAATTATCAAATTAGTGTCAATAGAACCGGTTACGAGTCTAGTTTCGTATGTTTCTGGCCTTGCATTGATTGCTTGTGTATATTAAGAGAACCGTCAATTTCTTTAAAGTGCTGTAGAAAACAACCTGTTTGGATATAATAAATTGTAGATAATTATTTTGATAAGCAAATCAAGTGAAACCAATTGGATTTGAAACTTAGGATATATTAGATCATATCTAGAGGTTATTGGAATTTTTCGAATAGCATGGAGTGGGTTTTGTAATTTTCAAAGTTAGCAAATAGGTTGGGAAGGCTTGTTTGAAATTCTGTTTTATCTTAAAGTCACAATTAATTAAGTTTTGACCGGAACCCATGTTTTGGGTGATTTTAAACCTTGAAGAACATGAACTTAGGTAATATTTAAGAGTAACGGTGAGTTGGGTTGAGCCGGGTTAATGCGCTTTAGTTGAGGTTACTTAGTTCCTTTTGTTTTTAGTGTTTTTAAATTAGTTGTGACGTGTAGTTTTTATACTTGGTTCAGGGCACTAGTTGGACTTTCATACTCTATTCGATTCAAGGATTATATTATTTCGTTTCAGGTGAGTAGTTTCATGCTACGTATTTTTATAAATATTCCCCTACCCTGAACTGTTGGAAAATTAAATTGTTGTTTCATGACTAAACTGTTTTGATAAATTATTTATATTATCAATGGAATCAAATTATTTCTGAAACATGTGTGAACTTGGCATACTGCAAACTATTTGTTTTGGTCTCATGTTTATACTGATGAACTACCATGTTTTGCGAAACTGATGTGTATTGATTATTGGGACCATGATGTGTATTTAGTCCAGGGAAATTATTCCACTGTGTGCGGTGACTCTGGCCACTAGGGAACAGATCCGGTTTAGGCCGTGATGACTCTAGTGCTCAACGATTGTAAGGAACAGACCTTTAAAAATAACTAGGTGACCTTCAATCGGATCGACTTTGAGAAAAGGCCCAGGTGCCACCGAGGATGACTCCTAGTTCGGTATTGGATCCAACGGGGCTTTTAGCCTGAGAAATGTGTGGCAGATTATTTGTTTTTATTGGTACCCAGAAAATTATTGGTGTTCATGTTATAATCTGTGGAAAATGTCTTTTAACATGTTCTTGCGAGACATGAGTATTTAAAGTATTGAACTGTGGAACCTTCTTTTTGAAACAAATAGTATTTGTCATTTAACATGTTCTTGCGAGACATGAGTATTTTAAGTGTTGAGCTGTGGAACCTTTTTTTTTTTTTAAACAGATTGTATTTACCAAACTGTATGCCAAACTAGTTTCTGTGATATATATTTTATTTTGGAATTGAACCCTGTTTTCAGAACTGTATTTACTATCCATGTTGCTACTCATTGAGCTATCAGCTGACTTAATTTTTATCACTTCCAGGTGTTAGAAGGACTTAGAGTGGACTCATGGCATAGCGGGGACTCAATTGCATGGACCTCTAGGGCATACATTTATTTATTTTAGGTTGCTTATCGAGTTTTGTGCATACATTGTGGTATGTCACTGGATTGAGTGTTGATTTATTTATTCCTGGGTTATCATCACAATTATTCTTTATGGTTTTGGGTTCATGTATAGGCTTAAAAATTTAGTTGGAGAAACTTAAAAACCGACTTTTGGCGACTAAAAATTGACTTTTGGCGACTAAAAATTTAGTCACCAAATGTGTTTTTTCTTGTAGTGTATATGAGAAGTAACCTATTTTCTAGTAAGTATAAGCTTTTGTTTTTTCTATACTAGCCTATCACCCGTGCTATGCACGGGATAATTATAGATATTTATATTTGTTTTAGTTTTTTTTAATATATAAATTATGTTTTTTAAAATTTTTTATAAAAATAATTTAACAATCTTATCACTAACCATAGTATACAGTAGAAATTAAAAAGGCTACTGCAGTAACTATATACGGGCTATATCTATAATTATTTGTATGAAGGGATTTTAAATGCTAATAAGGGATTTTGACCAAATCAATAAATGCAAGCA
Source organism: Camellia lanceoleosa (assembly GCA_025200525.1). Lineage (NCBI taxonomy): Eukaryota > Viridiplantae > Streptophyta > Magnoliopsida > Ericales > Theaceae > Camellia > Camellia lanceoleosa. The sequence continues at coordinate 10,581,137 of CM045770.1, read as the reverse complement.
TGTGGATTGAAAAAAAGTTAATAAATGTTGATCAGGAGATTTTGACCAAATCAATAAATGCTGAGTTTTTTTTTTTAAAATAAAAAATTTAGAAAATTAAGATTGAGAGATTTGAGCTCCCACTAGGCTTGGGGTTTAGAAACCCCATTTTTCTTAATATATTTACAATTATCTATATATGTGAATTGCAATTTTTAAATATCTTTTTTTTTTTTTTTTTAAATGTCTTCTTTTTTTCCTTTTTTATATTATATTAAAATTTAATATTTTGATAATAATCATATGTGTAAAATTTAATATTTTGATAATAATCATATGTGTTAGACTTTTCAAGAAATTTTTTTATGCTTGTTCTTAATATATTAAAGTGTTATTATGAGGGATAATAATCATATGTGTTGGAATTTTTCAAGGAATTTATATGTGTTGGATTTCAAAGAATTTTTTTTATACTTGTTCTTAATGCATTAAAGTGTTATTATGAGGGTAAGACTTGGGGGTTAGAAGAAGTTAATAAATGCTAAGGTTTTTTTTTTTTTAAATCAAAAAATCAAAAAAATTTAGATTAAAAGATTGGAGCTCCCACAATGTTTGGAATTAAAAACTCCTCTTTTACTTAATATATAGTATAAATATATAGATAGAAATCGATAGATTGGCTAACAGTCCAACGCATTGACCATTTTGTGGTAGAGTTCTTAGCTTGAATCTTTGTAATAACGACACAAACACAACACTTCTTGGATAACTTCGAACATATGGTTAGAAGAATAATTTTTGATATATTTCTCTTTTTACATTTATATTTTGTGTTAAAAACTTTAAAATACCTTAACTCTAACTATATAAAACAGTTTTTTTAATAAAATTTATATTTTTAAATTCGTCTTTTCGAAATCTTTAAAATAATATCCACGTTGAATATGAAATTTTGAAAGAAAAAATAGGCTTGTCTTAAAAAGGCTTGGAAGAATTTAATAAGTGCTAAGTTTTTTTTTTTTCAAAAAAAATCAAAAAAATTAAGAAATTAAGGTTTACATATTGGAACTCTCCCAAAACTTGTGGGTTGGAGATAGATATAAATAAATAGATAGATATAGATATAGATATTTGTTTTAAATTTTTTTTAATATACAAATTATTTTTTTTGGAAAAGGTACTACAGTAATTATGAGAGAAGTCAAAAAGTCATGTGGATGGAGAGAAGTTAATAAATGCTAAGGTTAATTTTTTTTTAAAAAAAAACAAAAAATTAGAAAATTAAGATTGACGTATTGAAACTCTCACAAAATTTGTGGGCTAAAAATTTCCTTTTACTTAATATATAGTATAGATTCATGGTTAGTCGTTATTCTATTCTATGTAAGGGGTGGTGTCCAAAAACTACTGAATAATTTTTTAGATATTTTTTCTGATTACGTAATATTTCTAATAAAATTCTCAAGAGACTAAAAAAAAAGAAGAGAGTTTGAGACACTAATGACAAACTTTCAAGTTTAATGCAAATGAAAAACAAACTTAAATTAAAGGCCACACGAGATTGGACTTGTGTTTCCTCTCTATGAAACCATAATCTCAGATTTGAATCACAGAAAAAAAAAGAGGAGTTTGCACTTTGGGTTATGCATGCTTGCGTATCTGTGCATATGGGTATATCTGGAGAGAGAGAGAGAGAGACCTTGCAGTTTTCATGGGATTCAAATTTCAAATAGCAAAAACACAATAAGAGTTTTATCAACAGATTAATGATAACAATGAATTATCCAAAGGTAAAGCATATGTAAGTATCCACTTGAATCAGAGTTTGCTTTAATACAATGTGTATGAATAAAAAGAATTTTCTTAATTAAAATAAAATTGTAAAATTATAGTGCAGGTTTTTTTTTTTTTTTTTTTTCTTCTTTCTGTTTTATTTATTTTTTTTTTGGATTTTTCATCCATTTAAAAATATTTTGAGTCATGTGTAGATGTATAATAATAACCACTATTTTGAGAGGTTTCATTGGATAAAAATAAATACATGCCACTAAGAGGTCCCAACAATATATATATATATATATTTTTCTGGTTGAATGTAAAAATGCCACCTTTATTATGTAGGGCACAAATGTAAAATTTTGCAATTTTTCTCAAGGTATTTAAACAAGGAAGATAAATTTTGACAATTTTTTGTAATTATAAATATAACATAAGGGGTTGTAATAACTTCTCCAATGTTGAGGTATAAGATAACATTTGGTTCATTAGAATAAAATGGGATAGAATAATCATTTTATCAAAATATTCATTCTCATATTTAGTTAGACTAAAAAAATAATGACAAATATATTATAAATATAATTATCTTTCACTATTTCATTTCGTAAGAAAAACTAAAAAATTATCATTTCATTTCATTTTATTCTAATCAACCAAATAGAGTATGAAAGTTTCTATTGGAAGCAAATAGCATGAAATTTAAAATGTTCCTCTCTACCAGTTTGCTTAGAAATTTAAAATATTCCTCTCCGATGGCTAAATAGTTTTTTCCTCTCAAATGTCTTGCATAATTTGCTTAGACCTGGAATCTAGATTCCTTCTAATTGGGGTTGCATTATTTTTAGGATAAATTACTAATAAATCCTAATAGTTAAACTTTTCATAAAGTCTTATTAAAAATAAGTCATAGTAAAATTGTCACTAAAACTAATTTTTATGATGATTTTTTGCATGTCGCTAAAAATTAACAATTAGTGAATTTTTTTTGACACGATTTTTATAAATTGTCGCTAAAACTTACAATTAATAACTTTTTAAACTGTCACTGAAAATTAAAAATTAGTTACGTTTTTTGGTTGCTGCTGCTTTAGTTCTTTGTTTTGTTCTGGTTTTTCTTGTTTTGGTTGCTTTGATTGGTTTCTCACCAATCCTAGGTGTAGTGCTAGCATATGATTGTGTTTTTTTTGCGATGCTAACCTAATTGGGTTTATTGAGGTTAGTTATGATGCTTAGTGCACTTACTTGCTTTGTTGATGTAAAAATTTTGCATGTATTGTGCTTTTCATCAATAAAGTTTTTTGCTGATCAAAAATAAATAAATAAAATATTATCATAGGACCTATTAGATGATAAGTCCACATATTAAGACTTATACGTAAATCCCTTCTATTTTTAAAAGAAAATTGGTGATGAATCCAATTTAGAGAGTGCCTAAGGCATTAGGTTTAGTGGATATTTTTTATTGGCGAAAATAGTTTGATAAGAAGTCTTTTTGTTGGTTTTGAAGGACATTTTGTTTTTAATTTTGTCCCTTGACTTTTTTTTATATGTTGATTTTCGATGACTATCTGTTCAATTTTTTTTCTTATCTATTCAAAAAAATTCCCTATCTGTTGAAAAAAAACTTATATCTATTCAAATTTTATCTGTTCAATTTTATATTTATTTGTTCAATTTTTTTTCCTAAATGTTATTTATCTGTTCAATTTTATATCTATCTATTTAATTTTTTTAGTTATCTGGTCAATTTTTTCACTAAATTCCATCTATCTGTTCAATTTTTTCCCTAAATTCTATTTATTTGTTCAATTTTTTTCTATATGTTGAAAATCTATGTTAACTTTTTGTTTATCTGTTGGAATCATTACGATCAACATCAATTTTTGTCCAGATTTGTCTCATACATACACATACCCACAGATATTCATATATACACTCATAAATATACATACATAATTCTACATCCACCACTTAATAGACAACAAGTAAAACTTAAAACTTAAAATTTCTCCTTAACCACAACTAGGGGTGTGCGCGGTGCGGTTCGGGCGGTTTGAGAGTAAATTTACAAACCGAATGGCGGGTTGGCGGATTAGCGGATTGACAAATTGCGATTTGGGCGGTTTTTGGCGGATTGGCGGATTGAAGAATATTTTAACTAATTATTATACATTTGCATAATATATAACACCAATTTGTATAATATTTTTTAGATAAATAACACAAAATAATTTTACATAATATGTTTCATATATATAACCACTAATTTGTAATAAATTTCATATCTTAAATCTTCCTCACACTCATTTTTACATTGATATTTCATTGGAGGTTAAAAAATATATATGTATTAACTATAGCGAAGCGGAGCGGTGCGGTTCGGTTGGCGGATTATAAAATTTAAAGTTTAAACCGCGGTTAGCGGTGCGGATAGATGCGGATCGGTGCGGTTTTAGCGGATTGGACGGTATTTTGCACAACCCTAACCACAACATGGTCAACAATAAAAATTACATACATAGATGCACATAGTTATACATATATATTGGATTTTTTTTTTTATCGGCAAATGTTAGTAGTTAGTTGTTAGTTGTTAGATTAGTACCTATGGGAGAAAATCTCTCCACCTTTAGCAAAGTTTCTAAGTGCTTATACTCCCTTAATTCAACATTCTCTAAGGGGAATTGAACCTATGACCTTCTTGGAACTAAATCCTAAGGAAGACATGGTGGTCAAATAGACTAGGCCTAGTTGGCTTATATATTAGATGCATATACATACTTATACATATTATATATATATATACACATACAGAAAGTCATAGATAGAAATGATACGAAAGGGCTCTAGGGCTGAAGGCGACAACTCATCTTCTTCTCGTAGTCGATTTCAACTCTGCGAACGTGAATAACCTCAGATTGTCGTTTGTGGTTCTTCTCCATCACCGATTTGGTCGCTGACGTTTGTCGGGCACAATCTCAGATCTTGGAATAAAAGACCGCGATCTCAAATCTGCCAAATATGATGAAGATGATGAGTTAGTGGTCTTAGACGTCGTTGGATAGTCAGAGACCTCGCCGGAGTAGGAGAGATCAAGACTGAGGGTTGAGAGAGAGAGAGAGAGAGAGAGAGCAGATCAGATTGAGTTGAAAGAGAAACGGTAATGGCTTTGCCCCACCAACCCAGATCTATGTTGTTGCTCTGGTATCGGCGGCGAAGAGAGAAAAGAGAGAGAGGGAGAGAGAGAGAGAGGTGGAGCTGTGGAATCCACGATGTATAAGATTTGATGCGATGATAGAGATAGCGCTGTGGTGAGGGACGTCGGAGGAAGGGTGGAGGATGAGAGAGACAACACTAGGGTTTCGTAAAAACAGATAGAGAGAGAGGAATGATAACAGAGACATAATCGGTTTGAGAGATGGGATTGAAACAGATAGACGCGCGATCCAAATAAATAATGGTGGGTATTTTAGTCATTTTATGATAGCTTGTTCCTATGGTCCGACTTAATTAGCGCCTAGATCTCTTAACAAGAATAATCTAAAATTTGGGCTGTGTTTGGAGAAGTTTTTGAAATATGACTCCACCTCTTTTTCAAACTCTCTATTTGAATAGAGTGTTCAAAAATTAATTTCACACTACTTTTGAAAACTAGTTTCAGGCAAAAATTTTGTGTAATTGATACTTGTTATTTTTTATATATTAAATAAAAAATATTTTTTGATTTTTTTAAATTTTTTTTATGAGTTTTGAATATAATTTTAGGTTGTGTGTTTGGTTATGAGTTGTAATTTTTTTAATCAAATATCATATGCTACATCAATTATTCTAAACTCAATTCAAAATTCTTTTGAAAACTCATAATCAAACAAATTTTTCATACTCAAATAATAATTTCAAAACTCACAAACTCAAAATACAACTCTATTATCAAATTATAATTCTAAAATTCTTCCGAACACAACCTAGATTTTTCACCCGAATGTCCTATTTTTAACTTTTAAGAAGCTATGATTTTTAACACTCACTTTAAAGGAGATATTCACCTCTTCTAAGAGCATCTTCAGCCCAACACTCTTAATTAGAGGGGTAAATTGTAAATACATCTCTTGAGATTTACTTAAATTACAAATTACCCCATGTGATTTTAAAAATTACATTATGTCCCCTAAGGTTTTTAATTTCATAACAAATATGTCATTTTATTAATAAATCATCAAGTTAATTAACAGTTTTTAATAATGTTAAAATTTTATTTCAATTAATAATTCAGATAATTTTATTATTGTATAGGTGAACGGTTAGAAATTTCACTTTTTTCAATTAATTCTGTTACATAAAGAATTCTGAAAGGGAAGTATTTGTAATTGTTCAAACCACAGAGGGCAATTCGTATTTAAAGCAAATCTCATGAGGTGTATTTGTAATTTACCCTAATTAGAGGATGAAAATACTGTTTTTAATCAAAAAGTAAATATAGAGTATCCCACTATTCAGTCAAGCTCCAACCATAAATTATCATTTTCTTCTCTAAAGATTTCTCTCAAAAATATTTTCATCAAAAAGTGAATAATTTTTATTCATTAACAAATATTTAATGTTGAAATTTTTGTAAAACATATTTAATATTATACTCAATTTTAAGATATGATTTCACCATTTTTAATGATGCCAATTTTATAAAAATTAAATTTACATGTTAAAAGTTATTTGTAATATAATAAAAAATATAAAATGAATAGTATTTTAAAGGTGGTCCTCTATTTTTTATCATCCCTCCAAATATGGAGGATCAACCCATCCTCCTTCCAAATAAAGATGGATTTAGGTGATGGGTTGGAGATGAAAATCTTTCAAAAATGAAGAAATAGAGAATATATTGCAGATGCTCCAATCTCCTCCAAAGAATCCCATGGTATGTCTAAAGTCTAGAAATTGGATCTTCTATCCAACTGAAAGGGAGATTTGTGCCGAACAATGGCCGACCTGCGCCAACATCGATTATGGTGTTGGGCCAAGCAAGGAGAACCTGGACCGCATCGTTGGGCTGGACTGGGTCCACGCTAAATGTAGTGTTGGTGTAGGACTACGATTATCCGACATGGACCCGCACGGAATATAGTGTCGGGTCGAGCTAGGCGCACACAGAATATTATGTCAGCCAAACGCAGCCAAGCTAGATCAGACGGTGGGCATCACCACCCTAGCATTGAGGTCCAAGGAAGCGAAGTCATGTGACGACTGAACTGTATCCTGTTTGGGCTACTATCGCCGAGGCAGGCGGTTCTAGGGATCGCGGTGTTCAGCTAAGATGTCGCTCAGCGCACTTACCCTCAGTCGGTGCCAGGTGATCAGGGCTTTGTCTAAGTGCACTATTGCTGATAGACCGGTCTCATTTAGCCCGACATAAAAGGGGCTGACATAATGTAAGGTGTTCATAAGTAATAGCCCAATCAGGAATTCCATGTGGGCCAATAAAGAGAAGAGAGAAACCCACTCCTGGTATGCGCCAATACCGTTTGGCAGAGTGACAAACATTGTTTGGAGGTTTTGGTTTCTACATGTATAAGAAGTGTATAGGGCACAGCTAACTGTCCAGAGAAAGACAATAAAGGTAGTACGCCCACAACCTCTGAGGCTGCATAGCCAGCTTTGAAAATGAGTAGCATGCAGACATTGAAGGTAAGCAATTTTGTGCAACTCTCACTCTCTACAGTGCTCTCTGCCTTCTCTCTTCTCCTAGTAAGCTAACTTGACCGTTGGAGGAGTTTTCCAGCAAACCTACCCGCTGGGTAGCTCACTTTTGCTTTGTTTACATTGCGATAGAGTTCTAACGAAGTGCGACGAGCTTGGAAGCAAGGAGGTACGGAGCAGGGCGAATATTTTTCTCCCATACAATTGGCGTCATCTGTGGGAAGATTTTTGACAAACAAACCTTGTTCCACAAGCTTTTTCGATTGTTTTCCATGGCGAACATCGACAAAACACTGTTGTTAATCATTAACAGAATCACTCTAGAGTCAATCCGAATGAGAGATGACCCTCCCGCAATCCCGACAATGGCGGGCCTTGAGACCTCCTCTAGAGGGCTACCCAGAAATGCGCGAGACAAATACGCAAGGAGCACTAATCATTCGCAGAGCCCTAAGAGGCGTTGATGGCGAGGAGAATCGCATGCTCAACGCCTATAGCACAAATCAAAGACCAAGACGTTCTCATTCGAAAGATGGTAGCTGAGATGGAGGCGTTAAAGCGACAAATCAAAGGGAAGGGTGTTGCTGGAGTGGGAAACCGCAATGAGCATACCCAACCCCGTCACTCAGGCAGCCAGCACCAATGGGAGACACCCTCTTTCTCCATCACCAAGAGCTACGGTGTTGGCAATTTTGACCCACCAATATAGAGATCACGCACGTGCGACAGCAACTACCGTCCATCGCGTCCGTCAACGACGTCGAGATACTCTTACTCCGCTCGTTCGGGGGACTTGAGGGACGTCTTTGAGGAATGTGCACTCCACAGAGAGGCCCAAAGAGTAACGATGCTGCAAAGGCTGAGTTCTAGAATCTGTTATAGTGAAGAGGTGGTCATGCCGCCACCTAGAATGATGGTCCCATCACCGGAGGATAGAGACTTGGCAAGACTCATAGCCACCCCACTGTCTCCAGAGATTGAAAGCACACCTTTTCCTGCCAGATTCCATCAACCTAAGTTCACGTTGTATGATGGCAAGACGGATTCGTACATGCACGTTAGTCATTACAAGCAAATAATGGTTGGTCATCGTCTTAACGATACCTTGATGTATCTCATATTCCCAGCAAGTTTGGGAAAATTGGGCCTGAAATGGTTCGAGAGGCTTTCGGAGGGAAGTATTGAGGGGTGGCAGCAGCTGGTGAAAGCCTTCGTTACCAGATTCAAGACCAATACTCGAACACCGAAAGAGGTCAACCACCTCCTGGGTATTAAGATGAGGTCGAGCAACTCATTGAAGGCATACAATGCCAAGTATTTGGAGACCTACAACGAGATCCTTGATTGCCCCAATAATTTGGCAATTGCCTAATACAAGCAAGACCTACCAGTCGGACATATATTGCGAGACTCGTTTACAATGCACCAGCCCACAACCATGGAATCATTAATGCAGCAGATCAACAAACACATTCGAGTTGAGGATGATGCCGTCACCGCCGCCACCGCTGCAACTAAGAAGGCAAATCTGATTACGACAGACAAACGTGTGGCTGGAAAGGTTCACTCGGTGGGACAGGAGGACAACCGCCCTAATAACCGAGCGAGAGAGCAACATCGCGGTGCAAGCCACAATGACAAAAACAAAGGCTATGGGAACGACCTAGCTAATACCTCTCACAACGAAGAGAAAGTTGAAGGCGCGGACTGGTATCACAACGGTCTTCAAAATCTCAATTTATCGCATCCTCGGCGAGATTAGAAGCGAGCCATATGTCCGATGGCCAGCAAAATTGGAGGACGCACAAAGGGGATTTAACTCAAGGTACCGCTGCACTTTCCATAAAGAAAGGAGGCACCGAATGGATGATTATGTGCCATTGAAACATCACTTGAAAGGGCTAGTCGCAACAAGACATTTAAACCAGTATATTGACGATGGTAAGAGAGCCGCTCCACAAGGACAAGGCAAGCCGAATGGGCTAGCCGTCCTAGATGCCGCACCCTAAGGAGTTATCAATGTCATTCATGGCATCATTGAGCCGGCTCGAGTATGCGAGCTTAGGGAAATGATTAAGATGGCTGAGCATATGAGGGAAGTGTTATCTGTTTAGCCCGCTATAAAGAAGGGAAAAATTGAGATACAGGACATCATGACCTTTTCCAGCAAAGACTTGGAAAGGATTCAAACCCCTCACAATGATGCCTTGGCGGTGATGCTTCTTGTCAAGGATTTTGACATTAAGCGAATACTAATCGACCAGGGGAGTTCGGTCGAGATCATGTATTATGATGCATTCAAGAAGATGAAGCTGGAGGACAAAGACTTGGCTTCGGCAATTTCTCATGTAGTTGGGTTCAACTCGCAGCCGGAATGGCAAATAGGGAAGATCATATTGCCGGTCAAAGTAGGATTGGTTACGAAGCAAGTAGAGTTCTGGGTGTTGAAGGTCCCATCAATGTACAATCTGATCTTGGGGAGGGGTTGATTACATACCATGCAAGCAGTGGCTTCGATTTATCACTAGGCCATGCGCTTTCCTGCTCCAATCGGACAAATCGAAGAAGTTTGGGTGGATCAAGTGATGTCCAAACAATGCTTCGTCATGGTCAATGATCGACGGCAAAGGGTTTCGTCTAGATAATAGAAGGACCAGAAGGCAAGGAGGTCTTGGAAGATGTGGGCCAAAAAGATGAAGAGAAATCAGTTGAAGACTTGGTAAAGGTTCGGATTGATGAGAACGATCAGTGCAAATTCTTTCTCTTGGACTCATCATTGTCCACCACTAAGCGGATGGACTATGTTAACTTCCTAGTCTCCAACATTGAAGTCTTTGCATAGACGCCTTACGATATTCCTGGCGTTGACCCTACCTTCATTTGCCACCAATTAAATGTCTTTAAAAACGCAAGACCTGTCATTCAGAGAACTCGGTGCTCGGCTTTATACCATGCCAAAGTAGTAGCCAAAGAAGTCAAAAATTTGCTAGAAGTTGGGTCAATCGAAGAGGTGCACTAATCCAGATAGATTTCTAACACGATCGTGGTGTTGAAAAAAAATAGAAAATGACGAGTGTGCGTCGATTACAAAATGGTCAACCATGCTTGTCCCAAGGATAACTTTCTTATCCCAAGAATCGACCAACTGATGGATCTTACCGCTGGTCACCAAAGGTTCAGCTTCCTTGACACATACCGTGGTTACCACTAGATAGCCATGTATAAGCTAGACAGAGAGATAACATCCTTTACCATGCCAAGAGGCTTGTACTGCTACAAGATCATGCCCTTTGGCTTGAAAAACACCAGGGCAACCTTTCAAAGAATGGTGACCAAAATGTTCGTCCCTCTCCTTGGCCATACTATGGAGGCCTACATTGACGACATGGTAGTGAAAAGTAAAGATGAGTCCCAACACCTCGCCAACCTAGCCGAGATGTTTGCCATAATCAAGCTCCACAGATTATGTTTGAATGCATCCAAGTGTGCTTTCGTAGTGGAAACTGGAAAATTTCTGGGTTTTTGGTGACCAACCGAGGAATCGAAGCCGACCCTTCTCAGATCAAGGCAATCCAAGAGCTAGAATGACCAAATTCCACAAAGGACGTGCAACATCTTACAGGAATGGTAACCGCATTGAACAGATTCATCAGCCGGTCATCAAATCATTGCAAGCCCTTTTTCAAGACTTTGAAAGTCAAGTTTTTCTAGGATGAAGATTGTGAACGCGCTTTGACAGACCTGAAGGCATATCTCTCTTCCACCCTAATACTAGTCACTCCACAACAAAGTGAAGAGCTCTATCTATACTTGGCCATTTCTCAACACGCGGTGAGTGCGGTGCTCATCTGAACTGAGAGGATTTAGTACCTTCTTATTTTCTATGCCAGCAAGATGTTGCTCCTAGCTGAGTCAAGACATCTGCCACTCGAAAAGTTGGCTCTAGCTGTCATGATGGCCTCATGCCCACACAATAGTGGTGCTGACTGAATTCCCACTCAAGGTGCTTTTTGAGAAGGCGGATTTTCTTGGCAAAATTTTGAAGTGGGCGGTAGAGCTAATTTGTCCCTGGCACTCACCCTGTCTGTCCTATTGATTTGGTACATGAAACCGAGTAGAAGGAAATGACTGGTGCGGATTTAGCACGGCCCACAGTTTCAATGCCACCAAAAATGGGTGAGGTACAAGCAATAGAAAGACAAGACAATCCTGAGCGAGTGGAAAGGGATCCGGCTGATCTAAAGGTTGTAAAGATGAATGACCATTGTAGAAAACTGCATGCAGAGCCAACCGGTCCCTTGGACTTAAGAAATTCTCAAAACCCAAATGTGGAAGCTCTCAATTGACGGGGCCTCAAATTGACATGGTTCCGGGCTAGGAATTGTATTAACCTCACCAGACGGGCTAACCATTAAGCATGTTGTCATGCTTGGATTCCCAGCGTCTAACAACGAGGCTGAATATGAAGCCCTCCTCGTCGGCCTGAAGAGCGCCTTACGAATCAAGACATCAGAGCTTATGGTATTCAGCAATTCCAAACTGGTGGTCAATCAAGTCTCTGGGGAATATGAGGCCAAAGATGAAAAGATGGCCAAGTATCAAGCATTGGTATGCGCTGAGATCAAAAAATTTTCCGCAATAAGAAGAGACCAAATAGGCCGCGAAGAGAATAGTCAAGCAAATGAGTTGGTCTGTAATGCCCTCAAAATAATACAAATAACCCAACTCATAAGAGAAATGAATATAACACAGTTAGTGCACTTTCATATATCAGAATTCGTATTATAAAAGGGATTACATGCATTCATGAACATTCATTCTGAATCTATAACATGTAATGCAAATTAATAACAAAATATTAAAGGCCCTACGGGCTTACATCTTTCCAAGACATATCTTGGTTACAATCAAAAGTGAGCTTCGCTCATTACATCTTAAGCCCTTGGCTTTACCAAAATATACAATCAAAACGAGAAGCTCTTACTTCCACAAGTTTCTCCGACGCTATTGCCTTGATAGAGGCATGCCATCATTACTTGAAAATGTTATTCGCAAGTAGGGTGAGCCACGGCTTAGTAGAAACCACCTAACACAATATGTGGAATTTAACAAAGGTACAAGTACACTATGCATACACAACATCAAAGATAAAGGCATCCACATTTTGTATAGTCTTAAATTACCAAACTCAGTTATTAAGCCATTTCCCTTCATTTCATTTAATTACATAAGCCGATTTCATCGTTTCTCAACAACCCAAATGAGATTACAACTCATAAGTTCTAGAACCCCATTATTAACATGTAGCACTTCAAACTTTTCTTTTACGGATATTTCGTCCGCGGGTAGCCGTCAAACGGGACCCATGTATTCTTTTATGGATATTTCGTCCGTAGGCAACAGTCAAACGGTCTCTTAGGACTTGGTCTCGTTTATCCAAGACCCTCACCGGTCTCTCCTCATACGAGGCATCCTCATCTACCTCTAAATCGGTCCAATCCAACACGTGCGATGGATCCGGCTCGTACTTCCAAAGCATACTAATGTGAAACACGTCATGAACCTTGGAAAATGGTGGCGGTAACGCCAAATGGTAAGTAACTTCCTCAATCCGCTCAAGGATCTCAAAGGGCCCAATAAACCGAGGGGACAACATCCAATTCTTCCCAAATCTCATTAAACCCCGCCTAGGTGAAATTTTCAAAAAGACATGATCGCCCACCTCAAAAGACAAGGGACTCCTCCTACAGTCGGCATAGCTTTTCTGGTGACTCTGAGCCATAATCAATCTCTCACGAATAAGGGCTATTTTCTCGGTCATTTCCTGGACTAATTATAGACCTAACAAAGGTGCGTCACCCACTTCGGCCCAACACACTGGAGATCTACAAGGTCGACCATACGTGGCCTCAAACGGTGCCATGCCAATACTTGATTGAAAACTGTTGTTATAAGCAAACTCCACTAAGGGTAAGTGCCTCTCCCACGACCCCTTAAAGTCAAGGACACAACCTCAAAGCATATCCTGAAGGATCTGAATGGTACGCTCGGACTGCCCGTCAGTCTAAGGATGATAAGTCGTGCTAAGGGTCAACCTAGTACCCAAGGCACTCTGCAAGCTCTACCACAACTGAGCTATAAAACGCGGATCTCTATCCGAAATGATCGTCACAAGGACCCTGTGCAACCTCACTATGTCCTTGATATACAAGTCGGCAAGATAGTCTATTGAATCACTCACGTGTATAGGTATAAAGTGCGCGGACTTGGTTAACCGATCAGCTACCACCCAAATGGTATCATTACCTCATTGAGTCCTCGGAAGACCCACAACAAAATCCATTGTGACATGTTCCCACTTCCATTCAGCTATAGGCAAGGGTTGCAACAAACCCGCTGGCCTCTGATGCTCGGCCTTCACTTGCTAACAAGTGAGGCACTTTGATACAAATACGGCTACATTTCTTCTTCATACCCCTCCACCAAAACTGGTGACTCAGATCATGATACATCTTTGTGCCTCCCGGATGCACCGCAAGGCGTGAATGGTGAAACTCTCGGAGTACTTCCTCTCGGTAAGACTCCGGCACAAACAAACGGTCACGGTATCTCACACTCTGGTCGGGATATGTAGTCAAGCCCTTTTCTACCTTCCCACTAGAGATCTTCTCCCAGTGGGACTCTACATCAAGGTCACCCCTTTGCGCTTCCAACACCTGGTTCACAAGGGTGGGTTGCGCAATTACAAAAAATAAGGCCGTAGATTCAACGGACTCGCCAAGATGCAAGTCAAACTCCCCAAGAGTACCCAACATTTCCCACTCCCGGATGGCGACATAGGCCACACCACTAATAGACTTCATGCTTAAAGCATTGGCCACTACATTGGCCTTTCTAGGATGATAATGCAACTCAAAGTCATAGTCCTCTATGAACTCCATCCACCTCCTCTGTCTCAGGTTCAAGTCTTTCTGTGTAAACAGATACTTTAGACTCTTGTGATCAAAAAATACTTCGAACTTCTCACTATACAAATAGTGCCTCCAGATCTTTAAAACAAAGATCACCGCCGCTAACTCTTAGTCGTGAGTAGGGTAGTTCCTCTCATGTGTTTTCAACTGCCGCGAGCCATAGGCTACTACTTTCCCCTCTTGCATCAAAACACAACCCAAACCTTCCCGTGAGGCATCACAATAAATCGAGTATCCCAAAACCCTCTCTGGGATAATCAAAACTGGAGCAATGGTAAGTCTAACCTTAAGCTCTTGGAATGACTTTTCACAAGTCTCACTTCACACAAATTTGACCCATTTTCTCGTCAACCTAGTCAGAGGCGAAGCTAATCTAGAAAAATCATTCACAAACTGATGATAATACCCAGCCAACCCTAAGAAACTATAGATCTCGAAAACATTCTTAGGTTGTGCCCAATCTGGCACTGCCTCTGTTTTGGATGAATCTACAGTCACCTCTTCCTCGGATAACACATGGCCTAAGAATTTAACCTCTTTTGGCCAGAACTCACACTTCTCGAACTTAGCATACAACTTATGGGCTCTAAGCAACTCAAGCACCACTCGCAAGTGTTCCTCGTGCTCCTTCTCAGAAGGTGAGTAAATCAAGATATCGTCCACGAAGACAACCACAAAACGATCTAAGAACTCTCGAAAGATTTGATTCATCAAGACCATAAACACAGCTGGGGCATTGGTTAGCTCAAAAGCCATCACAAGAAACTCATAGTGGCCATACCGCATACGAAATGCCGTATTCGAGATATCCTCCTCTCTTACTTTCAACTGATGGTAACCCGATCTCAGATCTATCTTAGAGAAGCAACGAGACCATTTTAGCTGATCAAACAGGTCATCTATACGTGGCATTGGATACTTGTTCTTAACCGTAACCCGGTTCAATTTTTGATAATCAATACAAAGCCGTAAGGCTCCATCTTTCTTTTTAGCGAAGAGGGTCGGCACTCCGCAATGCGAAGTACTAGGACAGATAAAACCTTTATCTAACAATTCTTGGAGTTGAACCTTCAACTCACTCAATCAACGGGTGCAAACCGACACAGTGCCACAGAAATTGGTGCCATGCCAGGTACTAAATCAATAGAGAACTCGATCTCTCGGTGAGGTGGTAAACTAGTAAAATCCTCGGGAAAGACACCGGGGTATTCACACACCACCCTTGGCAGCTCAACTCGAATTTCATGACACTCACTATTTTGAAAGCTAGCAAGAAGACAACTAAGTTCACTCCGCCCACGCGGATCATACACCGGCGATAAGACTTTATCCACCCGGTCCCCCAAGAAATAAAAGTAATCCCTACTCCAGGTACATACAGTAACCCTCTGATAGTAGCAATCTATAACAACCCGGTATGATGATAACCAGTCTATATCCAAAATAACATCAAAACTAGTCATATCAAACAAAACAAATGCAAATGGAAGTCGACAACCGGCAACCTCTATGTCACAACCCCGACACCCCTGTTTCAATATAACCTCACTACCAATAGGTGACTCTACACAAATAGAAGATGCTAATTGTGTCAACTCCAACCCCAAAACTGATGCAAATGTAGATGAAATAAAATAATGGGATGCACCTCTATCAATCAACACATTAGCAACTGAATTGCAAAACAAGAAAGTACCTCTCATCACTAAAGGAGCAGGTACAAGATCTGGCGCGGTAACAACATACAAACGCCCTGTTGGTCTCTGATCGACCTACGCAACTCTCGGAGCATAGGCTTGCTGTAGTGACTGAGCTGATGAAGTTCCATGATTGGCCCACAATGCCTGTGCTGACTGTGCTGGCTGGTGACTCTGTGTTTGTCTCAAACCAGACGCACCAGATGTGCCATCCAACTGTGGGCAAGACCTCTTCAAGTGCCCCACCTGGCCACACTGATAGCAAGTGGGCGGCTGTCCTCTACCCTGACTCTGGCTCTAAGAACGAGCTGAAGATGAAGCTGCTCTCTGCCCTCCTCTTCTCTGCGAGCAAGCTGGAGACTTATGGCCCAATTGACCACATTTGAAACAGGTCATATCTCCCTGACCACCTCTCCTAGAACCCGAGCTAGGCACTGGAAAGGTAGACCTCGACTGAACTCCTTGGGACTATTGAGGGTTAGAACCCTTCTGCCTCTTACCGTCCCCTTTACTATCCTGACTCTTCCTAAAGCCCCTCATCCACTCCTTTTCTGCCAGCATGATGGTCTCAAGATGAGCCACCACCTCCACAAGGCGCCCATAATCTCTAATCACAAACTCGGCCACTCGAAACATGAGTCCGGTCCTCAACTTCTCCTCGAGCTCCAAACAACAGCGCTTCTCAATCGCCACCAACTCAAGTGCAAATCTAGAGAGGCTAGTAAAAGTGGCCTCAAACTTGACTACAGGTGTGTTCAACTGCTTGAGGCGAGAAAACTGATCCCTTAACTTCTCTCTAACAGTGGGAGGCAAGTACTTGTCCTGGAAGGCGTCAACGAAAGCCTTCCAAGTCCCTCTAATGCGTCCCTTTGCATTCTTCCACCATTCACCCACGTCTCCCTTCAACTGGAAGGACGCCAAGGTCATTCTCAAACCTCCGTCTTCGATGCCAAGCATCTCAAACGTTTTCACCATCTGTTCTAGCCATTCATCTGCCTTCAGTGGTTCCTTTGGGTCGCCCAAAAACTCATCTGGATTTGACCGAAAAAACTCCCTCTTTAGAAAAGAAGGCCCTGCCTTAACTACTTGGGCATTGACTTGATTCTTAACTCTGAGAATGTCCATTGATTCCCTCAATGCTCCAGCCATTTCACGGGCTAAGGCGCCCATGGCCTGCTGACCTGCTGGTTCGACCATATTGGCCTGACCAACCCTTTCCTCTTGCGCCGGAATCTCATCTGGTATAGGCACCTCGTGCCTCCTAGGCCTACCACGCCTACCTCTATGACCACATCCTGACATCCTAATAAAGGTAACACAAGAAATTAACACATTCACAAATGTGCCAAAGCTAATTCACTCACGTCCTAATACATTGGACAACAGTAATTCACTTCACATAAGCATGTAATCACGTAAACACATATGAATTTTATCTTCGGATAATGACCGTCCCACGGCATTGCTAGAGTTTCAATTAGAAATAGCAGTGATCAAGTGCCTTTCTAACAGGACTCCTAGAAACCCGTAGACCCAATCGACATTCAAGAAATTTAATCCTATACCCAAATAATCACATAAGCATGTTGTCATATAAGCACATATCGTTCACGCTTGAGTCTCTAGCAAGCGAGACAAACCCATTGTGGTACGAACCACTTCCCATGTACCCAAAGTATCCAAACCTGGTACGCTCTGATATCAAGTTGTAACGCACTCAAAATAATACAAATAATCCAACTTATAAGAGAAATGAATATAACATAATTGGTGCACTTTCATATATCAAAATTCGTATTACAAAAGGGATTACATGCATTGTATATTCATAAACATTCATTATGAATCTATAGCATGTAATGCAAATTAATAACAACAAATTAAAGGCCCTACGGGCTTACATCTTTCCAAGACATATCTTGGTCACAATCAAAAGTGAGCTTATTACATCTTAAGACATTGTCCTTTCAAAAATATTCAATCAAAACGAGAAGCCCTTGCTTCCACAAGTTTCTCCGACGCTATTGCCTTGATGGAGGCATGCCATCATTACCTGAAAATGTTATTCCCAAGTAGGGTGAGCCATGGCTCAGTAGAAACCATCTAACACAATATGTGGAATTTAGCAAAGGTATAAGTACACTATGCATACACAACGTCAAAGATAAAGGCATCCACATTTTGTATAGTCTTAAATTACCAAACTCAATTATTAATCCATTTCCCTTCATTTCATTTAATTACATAAGCCGATTTCATTGTTTCTCAACAACCCAAATACGATTACAACTCATAAGTTCTAGAACCCCATTATCAACATGTAGCACTTCAAACTTTTCTTTCACGGATATTTCGTCCGCGGGTGTAGACACCCCATTTTTGACTGTCCTCAAGACTTGGACGTCACCGTTTGAACACTCGGTGATCATCCATCTTCGTATTCGTTTTGAGTTCTCGAAGGTCTCGGCTACATGCCTTGCCTTAGGAACTCTCAACTTGATCGTTATGTGCTTGGTTTGCACCAAACACTTGTTGTTTTGCTTCGAGGGTAGAGGAAGGCTTGTTACCCATCTCCACACCTCACCACCATGGCTTGAGGCCACGGTCTTTGTTTTGTTGCTACCGGCCATTGGTGATGGCCGGTCGGCACTCTTTTTGGTCGGTCGACCATTGCTTTGGTCAATTTGTCATTTTTGGCTGGCTGACCACTATTCATTTGCTTTTGGTAGATATTTTATGCCAGCTGTGACAGCTGGCATCTGCAATGCACCCCCTCCATACACGTGTATGGAGGGATTTCACTCTTACTTAGCTTGTTTTGTAAGCTTTGCAAGATTGGAGTTCCTATAAAGGGAGGGCTTCTCCTCCCTCCTCAAGGGTTCCAAAAAAGTTCTAGAGGTCTGGTTTTAGGGTTAGGAGTCTTGTACCTATCCTATCTCTATATCTCCCTCTCCTTTTGATTTGTGTGTGTATAAGGTGTGCTTGTTCTTAGTTTTGCACTAAGGCACCTAGTGTTACACTATACCTTGGTTGCTGAGGTGCCAAAGGGTTGTTCTTGGAGTTCTTGGGCTAGTTTTGACCTAAGGAAGGTGCTGGAGCTCTCTTCTTGAAGAAGTTCTTCAAGGGTAAGAACCTTACCCCTTTATTCTCCATTTTTGCACAAGGTTTTGACCTATCTTGCATCTATTTTTAAGCTTAGTGTATAACTAGTAAAATTTCTAATTTTACTTGATTTTGAACTTTGCTTAAGGTTGTTTTGAGGTTTGGGGTTGTTTACCCCCTCTTAGGCCTTGTTTGGTCTCCTTTTTGTGCTATTTTGGTGAGCTCCGAGACCACCTTGTATTGGCCTCCTCACCATTGAAATCCAGAGGGATTTCAGTGGTGGAGATGGTGTTTTGAGGTCCTAAGAAGGAGAGGGCCATCCCCTCTCCTTGTTGTCTTCAAAACTTGTCATTTTAGCCTCATGTGTAAGCACCTTGATTAAGTCCATGTTGGCCATGTCTTAGTTGGTATTTGTGGTTATTTTGCCATGTTATATCACTATTTTAAGTTGGTTTAGACACACCATGCATGCTTTGCGTACTTGTCATGTAATGCCATGAAATTGCCTTAATATGCATCATGATGTACCATGACTTTCTAGCATGATTTTGGCTTAGCTTTGTGAAGCTTTTATGCATGTTTTGGTGTTCTGAAGGTCTAATTTTGGTTATTTGGGTCACCCATAACTTGCTTTGTATAGCTACCATGCAATCTCCCTTGTAAGCTTTGAGTGTTGGATTCTCTAGCATGCTCTATTTGCATCATTTCAGTGGTTTGGCACCATTAGTTATGTCATTTCAGTCCATATGGCATGCTTGTATGCTTGCATTTGATGCTCCTTTGGTGCTTTAAAAGGTTGATGTCTTATGCTTCATGTTTGAACCCTTGTGTATGCCATCATGTGTAGGACATTTAGATGCCATCTAGGTGTGTCTTTGGCCTTGTTTTGGTCTACCTTGGGACTGTTTTGAGTCCCTTTGTCCCTTTGAGGCTTGGTTGGCATGGTCATGGCTTGAGCCCCTTGGCTAGCCTTGAGTTTTGGGCTTGGTTGCATGCTTTGCTTAATTTGTTTAATTGGTTTGGCACCTTTTCTAACATGATTTCAGAGCTTACAATGCTTGCCATTTGTCCATGTTTGT
Source organism: Camellia lanceoleosa (assembly GCA_025200525.1). Classification (NCBI taxonomy): domain Eukaryota; kingdom Viridiplantae; phylum Streptophyta; class Magnoliopsida; order Ericales; family Theaceae; genus Camellia; species Camellia lanceoleosa. Next base: position 10,560,836 of record CM045770.1, on the reverse strand, counting down.
TCCTTTTAAGTGTGCTTAAAAGTCCCTCTTTTGAGCTTAAAGTTTTGGACCATGTTTGCATGCATGTTTGTATGTACATTTGCCTTCACGTGCTTAGTATATTGGCCACTGTTTTGGGCCTATTTGAGAGCCGCCAAATTGGTTGAAGTCTATCCCTGCATGTTGTTGCATGCTTGCCTTGTATGTTGTCACATACTTGTTGCATATTTGGTGAACTACATGTTGTAGCATGCTAGTTCAATTGTGCCTCGTTGTGTACTTAATCTATGACACGTTGTTGCATGCTTAGGTTCTAATGCATTTGGCATGCAGTCTCTCTTTTAGTTACTTAACATGTTGTCCATGTTGCATCTTGCATGCTTGCATGGTTAAATTACACTTTACATGCGTGTTAGCTTGCATACTTGTTCACATGCTCATGGTGCATGCCTAGCTTCCATGCCTAGGTCGCATAGCATTAAGCATGCATCTCTTGCCTCTTGAATTGATTATGATAGAGGTTGGAGGCCTTTTGTTTGTTTGGTGTGCATCTCATTTGATATCAAGATGCACAACTTGACTTCTTGGGCCATCATGCATCGAAATGCGTGATTGGTGGCCCAAGGGTCGAGTACCATACTCCCCTGAGTCTTAAACATGATAGGGAGGGTGGTTGTGCAAACATTTGTTTTGAAATGCATTGCCATGTCTTGTTTGCCCTCTGCTGCTGTCAAAATAGGGTTCTGCAAGAAGATATGGTCAACCGACCATTCTCAGTGCCGATCGACCAATAATGGATGGCCGAGAGCATCATAGATAGTTGATGACCAATTTCTCATGGCCGGTGGTGTTTCCTCTTGGCCGGTGGTCTCCCACAACCCTTAGGGAGTATTTCAGAAGCATCCTTGGGACTTGTGCAGTCTTCAGAGATGCAGTGCAGTGTAAACAAAGGCAGCTTGTGTATGGTGGTGGATTTTTGAGCGGAGCCGAGCACGCATGCATTGGACCCTCTTCCTGAGGTTGTTTTACCGCTTTATTAGCTTAGTTAATTTGCTTAACTAGTTAAGTGGTCTGTAACTATTTAATTAGCTTGATTAGTTAGTTAAATTTGTACTATTCTTTTGGTCCCTCTGAGAGAGGGCGAATTGCGTAATAAGCGTGAGTGTGTGTGATACATGTCTTCCAACCCCCACTTCTTTCTCCCTTTTACTTAACTGCTTTTGATGGTTAGTATTAGAACATGTTTTGATTTGCATACTTATGATAGCATGTTTGCATCCATTCATTTGTATTGCATGCACCGGGCTCGACGCATTATACTAATTGCATAGTATTTCAAATCTAACTTGAATACAGGTCATCTGCTGCATTTCACATGCCATCCATAGATTAGCCGAGCCTATTCTAGCTGCATTTTGCCTACGATGCATTAGCCATCTTAACATGGACTTGGATCATACATTTGATTACTAACATGTTCCTTGTTTTGGCTTGGAGTACTAGGTGAGTGTTTATACTTTAGCATCTCGCATGAGTATGAATGTTAACATGAAAGCATGCTTGCCATGAAGCTAACTGCTTAGTTGATTTATCGCTCAATGCCTCAGAGGTGAAGGTTGGATTGCTTGAGTTGGAACAACTCGTTGAAATCCGTGTTTTAGCCTACTTGAAAGTAGCAAATTTCAAACCTCTTTCAAACGAGCGGATATGGAATGCTGAGTTCCAAATAAGTCGATCTAGTCTATACTTTTTTGTTGTGCGCATTACTTAGTAAGATTAGCAAATTAGGCGGAATAAGAATGCATAATGTTTTCAAAACTAGATATGATTGATAGTAGGGGAGGATGTTTGATCGGGCGAGCGGGGGTGCTCATAGCTGACATTTCCCAATCGTACCCAAGTTTCCGAGCCGAGGCAACTTTGGTGATGACGGACACGTGGCCTTAGGCAATAAGTCAGGGTTTCCTAAATTTCCCCATAAAAAATATTTAGGTGATGACTCTGTATCTGGCAAAACAGTCCATGTTTGGCACTTCTTTACAAAAATCTGTTTTCCAAAACAATTTGTTGGATTGGGACTCTTTGGTGATTTCTTAATCTCACATTGCACATTGTGAGAACAGATTAAGAACCGATACAAAACGAGTCCGAATTGTGGAAGAGCACGGGGACCTGAGGGCGCGTCCACAGCGGGCAGCCGTCAAACGAGACCCATGTATTCTTTCACAAATATTTCATCCGCAGGCAACAGTTAAACAAGACCCATGTAAACGTAGGCTATACAAGCACTACAATTGTCATTTTACAGATATTTCGTCCGCAGGCTAGGCACCCATGTATAATTTTGGCATTTTCACTTAGGACACTCCGGCCAACTTAATTATAATGGAGTCCATCCCCTTTCTCCTCCCAAACAATCATTCATACATATGCAATGTATACAAATATAGTCATATTCAATGACAAGATCAAGTGATTAGTTTCAATTCACCTAATTCGCATGTAATTTCTACAACAATCAAGGCTATCCTCCACTAATAGCCCAATACAGTTATTTCTAAACAGATATAAAATCTCATAACAAATAATTTATTCGAAACTACTAAAGAATGGAGTAACACATAACCAATCCACCATTTATATCAATATCCTTTTAATTTCACATTTTCAATGTCAATTTCCATTATTTATACAAGATAATAATTTGATTCAATTAGGACAAATCCTCCATTCTTTTTTTTTTTAAATATTAGCCAAGTGCCAAAATCATCAAATCATACACAATACAACATCATTTTCAAACCCCCCAAGCCTGTATTTCACCTTCACTCGAAAACCCCTCTTTCTATTTCATGCCCAAACCCTAGGTTTGCCTTAAACACCCCTAAATCACATCATTGTTACACAAGATACAATAACTAAGCTAAATATCATATAAAAGTGTAGAAAAGATCCCTACCTCCAGCTTTGAAGGGAAGACGAGCAAAACAAGGTTGAAACTCCAAAGATGTCGAAATCAAATTTCTACTTGGATCAAAACGAAACTCTTGACAAGCTCTACACTTAATCTCAAAGGAGCAAGGCAAGGAGATGCTTCAAAGTGAGTAGATCTAAAGATCTTTGAGCAAAAAGTGATTTTGGGAAGGGAGAGAGTGACTCACGGCTTGGAGAGGGAAAAAGAGAAGAAAAGTAAAGAAGAGGTTAACTGAGAGACCTATTTATAGTGTTAGGTCAAAGTAAAATGAAGTCCCAAAGTCAACCCAAAAGATCAAGTCAAAATCCCCAAAAAGTAGGGCCCAAACCAGACTGAAAATTTTGGGAAAAGCCGCAGGTGTCAACCCCTGCAACACAGATGTTGACCCTAATGAAGAAAAGCTGGAACACTTATGTTTGAAAGCATCACATGTGTTGACCCTTCCCAGACTGGTGTCGACACCAAAATGCAGTAAGCAATTTAAGAACAAGGGTCGATCCTTGTGGCCAACAACAAAAGGAAGGTGTCGACACCACCAAGACCGGTGTTGACCCCAGAACAAGATTTTTAAGTTCCCAAACAACTTTTCAATGTAAACAAGCGTGAACGAGCAATCCCAACAAGTTTAAATCAATTTGTACTCCTCTAAAACTAAGGTACAATAACACCAAAGATTCCTAAATAAAATAAAGGATTCAAATACACTTACCAAAAACTTTAAAGGACATAAGTGCTAGATGGCCGGCATGGCATCTATGTAAACCACCTTTGCTAACCCTTTGATGATCGAGTTCTTTCCTTGATCTAGCATCGAGAAGCCAGAGACACCCAAAGTACTTTGCATTGACTTGGGGTCGTCTTGGATGGACCTAATCATCACCTTCTTCAAAGATCAAATCTTGCCCACTAATAAGAAGGAAGCCCACAAGATCAGGGCCAAGCCAGAGTGGTTTTAGCTCTCACCATCTGGGGCCTTGTACAAAAAGTCCTTTACAGGGCCATATCTGAAATGTATCTATCCCACCAAGGTTGAAGCTTTCCTTTTTGAAATTCATGAAAGCATGTATGGCTGCCATATTGAGGGCAGATCGCTGGAATACCAAGCTATTTCCTAAGGCCATTGGTGGCCATGGATGCAGGCCGATGCGTAGAAATATGTTCGCAAATGCGAAAAATGCCAAAAATTTGCTCACCAAATCCATTAGCCGGCCATAGAGTTGCTCCTCTTAACGAGCCCTTGGCCATTTGCACTTTAGGGGCTGGATATTATGGGATCACTTCCAACTGCTCCAGGCAACCGCAAATTATTCATTGTCGCCACAGATTACTTCACCAAGTGGGTGGAAGCTAAGCCACTGGCCACCATTAAAGAGAAAGATATGAAGAAGTTTGTCTGGCAGAATGTCATTATTCAGTTCGGTGTCCCAAAGGCCCTCATCTCGGATAATGGTACGCAGTCTGATGGGAAACTCTTCCTCGGGTTTTGCGAAGAGTTGAAGATTGAGTTCTACAATTCTACACCGGCCTACCCCCAGTCAAATGGTTAAGCTGAAGCTTCAAACAAAACCATCTTGGACGGGCTGAAAAAACTGCTGGAGAAGGCCAAAGGGAGATGGGCTGAAGAACTCCCCAACATGCTCTGGACATACCGAACTACCCCGAGGCTTTTAACCAAGGAGACTCCATTTGCCCTGGCTTATGGCATAAAGGCAGTCATACCCCTGGAGGTCGACATGCCAACCATCCGATTTGAAAACTTTGACCTTGACTTGAATGGTGAAGCTATTGCCCTGGAGTTGGACCTGGCTGAAGAAAGAAGGGAAAGGGCACTAATCCACATCGTGGCCTACTAACAAGAGCTCTCCAAGAAATACAACAAGACTGTGCATCCACGTTTGTTCAAAGTTGGGGACTAGATCTTGAGAAAAGTGATAGGCAACACATTGATCCCTGAGAAGGGAAAATTGGGTGCAAATTGGAAAGGGCCATACAAGATAACCGGCCTTGCCATCAAAAGGGCATACCTTTTGGAGGACTTTGACAGCAAAGTCATCCCAAGGCCATGGAATGTGGCCAACCTCAAGCTATTCTACTTTTGAAATGTAATCTTCCTTCCTTTATTCAGACTTGGCCTTTTGGCATTATATGTAATGTTTGATGAGCAATGGAGAAAAGCCATTTATATCTCTTGTATTATGGGCTTACACTTCCCCCTTTCTGTATTAAAATGATACGTTACTAAGTACTGGGGGCAATTTAGCCTTAGTTGCAACAGTGCACCATGCAGAAAGTTATAACAAGCTTAAGGCACAAGATCAAGCTAACTTCGCTCGACCTGGGCTGACTTTGCCCATCGTGCTAACAATTGTTACCAATTGTGGTCGCTTGTTTTAAGTTGATTTTGTTCACCCTTTGCAGAGCTAATCCTGCACTCTAGAAGGCCAATTGGTGTTATCTTCAATTTTGACCATAGAATTTGAGCTGATTTTGCTCGCCGGAGAGAAATTGGTGTCCTGCCCAACTTCTCATTTGGGACCGAGCTGATGTTGGTCGTCTTCCCGAGCTGGGTTCGCTTGCTTGGAAGTAGGTTGGTGTTTTGTCCAACTTTTGTGATTTAAATCCGAGCTAACTTTGCCCGTTTCCCGAGCTAATTTTGCTAGCGTGGCAGTAGGTGTTATGTGTCGCTTAATTTTCATAACCAAGTCGATTTTGCAATCGCACCGAGCTGAATTTGCTCACCAGGAGACAGTTGGCGTAATTTCCAATAAGTCTTTTTTCGCCTAAAAAATCGAGCTGATTTTTTATAAGGAATTTTACATCTAAGCACATTCGGAAAAAAATTCGAGCAGAAATTAGCTCAGCATGACGAAGAGCATTACACATTGGCACATTGTGAGATAATTTCATCTCGGTGATGTGCGAATTTAGCACCACATAGTCAAACCGAACTGTATTATCTCGGCAACAATGAAAGCTATGGTTACAATTATTCAAACAGATCAGAGAAATTGAAGAAAGCAAAAAGATAAAAACATATTGCGAGCAAAAAGTGAACTAATTTCCATTCATAATGAGGTTTCATTACAAAAGGTGGGGCCGCCAAACCGAGTACATCAAAAAAAAAAAAAAAAAACTTAGTCCACATTCACTATATTGGCCAGGTCGGCAACTTGTTCCTCAACATCGAGCATGGCATTATCTTCCAGCTCGAGTTCCTTCTCGGTTGGGTTGGGACTTTTCTCGGACCCCATCAACGTTGGATTCTGATCGGCTGGCTAAGCGGCAGATGCGTCGGCTGTCATTGCAAGTTTTGCCGCCTTAATGAGCATCTACTGTATGGCATTGGCATAAGCTTGCATGTAGGCTGGAATGAAATCAGCTGGAGGATTCTTGAACTGTAGCTCGGCTTTTTCGTGCCCCATTTCAAAAGGTTTGAAAGAAAGCCCTTCAGTTCGGACTCCCGCGGTTCTGAATCTAATTCCACAAGTGCAATGTGAAACTGATAATCATCAAAAAGTCCAAATCTGACAAATCTTTTGGAAAATCGATTTTAGAATAAAAAATGCCAAAATTGGACTGCTTTGCCAGATACAGAGTCGCTACCTAAATATTTTATTTTAGAAAAATTTAGGGAACCCATGACTTGTGTCAAAGGTTACATGTCCGTCATCACCAAAGTTGCCTCGGCTCGTGAACTTAGGTACGAGAGGGTAAAGGTCATGAATTAAGCACCCCCGCTCGCCCGATCAAAGATCAGCCTCTACTAATCATGATATGATTTTTTATAAACATTATGTGCTCTTGTTCCGGTTATTAAACTAGCATTACTATGTGATGCGCGCATACAAGTATAGATTAGTTTGCTCAATTTGGAACAATTCAACTCATGTTTGTTTGCGAAAATGGTTTGAATTTGCCACCTCAAGTGGGCGTAAAGTTTGCGGATTTATCACCAAATATAGTGGGCTTAAAACATGATTTGCCACTCAACAAAGTGGGCTTAAAACACACATTTATTGAATTGTTTTAATTCAAACAACAAGCCTTCACCCACAGGCATTCATGCAGTTTAGCATTTAGGCACATAGTCTGATAGCAAGCATGCTAATCATGGCAACATTCACACTCATGTAAGTATGCTAAAGCGTAAAAACTCACCTAGTACTCCAAGCTAAAACAGAAACTAGTTAGAAAGATGCATGGTCCTAACTATACAAGATGTTTAATGCAACGCATGCGAAGAATGCAATTAATAGGCTCGGCTACTAATATGGCATATGGATCGATTTGAACAACGTGCAATTAAACACGAATTCAAAGAAGTATTGAAATGGAAATGCAATTTGAATGATGCGCCGAGCCTCAGTGCATGCAATACAAATGAATGGATGCAAGCATAAGGTATGCTAATTTGAAACATGATGCTCCTAATCTAACCATCAAAAGCGGTTAAGTAAAAAGAAGAAGGACGTGGGGTTGGAAGACATATACACACGCATGCACACTTATTACAACATTACGCCATCACAAAGGAGGGTCTGAATGAATAAGCTAACTAGCTAGCTACGCTAATTAAGCTAACTAATTATTACAAAACTCGAATTAATTAACAATTCTAGTTAACTAATTACAAAAACGAAATCGAATAACTAGTTAAACTAACTAATTATTTACAACTCTTAATTAGCTACAACTAATTAATTACAACATGTATTTAAGCTAGATATTTAAACATTAAATAAGCTTGAAATGCAAGGGAGGCTCATGCACGTGCTCGATTTCCACCCGAAAGGTCACTGTTTTGTTGCTAAACTCCTCTGTTTGCACATAAACACTTACACTTTCTCCTTTTCCAGATCAACTCTGTTTTGCTTCAGGAGCACACTGTTGAATTTGCATTGGTGATCGACAAGGGGGCCGGTCGGCCACTGCTGATGGTCGGTCGGCCAACAATGGTGGCCGGTTGGCTACTGGTGGTGGCCGTCGGCTACTACTGGCTTGGACTTCCTTGCTACAACAGAGAGCAAGCAGAGCAAAACAATGTACTTTTTGAAGGTTTGTTTGTACTGTTACCCTCCTTATCATCAAACAAGTTCAAAGGAGTGGTACTCTTGACTCTCAAACCATCAACCAAACAATTTCATTGCATGATGGCCAAAGAACCAAGTTTGTACAAGTTTAATGAATGCAAAACAAGACTCAAATGACTATCATCCTATCATGCATGATCAAGGGCAATGGAGACCTAGGAAAATGACACATTTCATCACTTTTGAGTATGAAATGTTCCATTTTCCTTGTATTCAAACTAACGTCCGATTTGAACACATGCAATGCAACACAAAGAATGCTTATCTTGCCTCTTTTACTTGACCATTTTGTTTACACATTTTAATTACCAAATCATTCTTTAATCAATTAGTCTATTGGTGAGTGTCTTCTAGGATGAAAGAAGGCCAACCAAGGGATAGTTTAAGGCATGAGAGAAGCTTCATGCCATAGGTAATGAACCCTTGAAGGAGGATTAAACCATTAAACATGAGCCTCCATCTCAAGCTTAAACAACCCTAAGGTTGAAACAACCCTCAAAGAAAATGAAAAAGTGAAGAAATAAGGGAGATTGCATAGAATATAAGTGCTGAAATTAGGTGAGAAAAAGTACTAAAACATGCAATCTACTCAAACCAATGATGGTTAAAGTCTTAAAACACCAAGCTAGTGAAAGGACTTACACTACAACTATGCAAAACAAGACTCAAAAGGCACCAAACATCCAAAACAATTCAAAACATAGTGTAAAACATGCTGGACATGAGCCACGAAAAGCTAAAACATTAAGCTAATACATGGGGCTAGCTAGGCATGCAAACAAGACACAAGGAGGGAGGCTAACCCCTCCAATTTTGGACTTCAAAATGATTTTTTGCCACTGAAAAACCTCTGAAATTTAGTGGTTAAAAGGCCCAAAAAAGGTGGTTTGAAAGTGGTGAACAAAGGCACAAAAACTTTACAAACTAAGAAGCAAGAAGGGTGAACCACCCCTTAATTGAAAATGGCCTCAAACCAACACTTTTAAGCTATAAAAATAGAGCTTTTTACAGTTCAAAATCAGCCTCAAAACAATTGGAAAGGATGGCAAAGTACATGTACAAAACAAGTATAAAGAGATAGTGTTATACCTTTTGAAGCCAAGACACAAGTTAGCCAATAATCCAAGCCAAAACCTCTTTCTAGAGCTCAAAACAAGTCCCAAGCTACCTCAGCCCAAAGACTAGCAACTTCTATTAAGGGTGTATAGGCAAAAGTGTATGATTTGTGAGCAAATGTGTATAAAATTACGAGAGAGAGAGAGAGAGAGAGAGAGAGAGAATTTGGCTCCAAATTTTCTAACCCTCAAAAACGGGGGAGGAACCCCCATATATATAAAAAAAACAAGTCTTGAGCTTAGAAACATCCTGCCATACACATGTAGGGAGATACAGCTCAGTGTGCTAACAATTGTCACAACTGTCAACAAATATCTGGAAAAAGACACTGGTGGCCGTCAACCACCATTGGTAGCCAACCGGCCACCACTGGTGGCCGACAACCCATGGTGGTGGCCGACAGGTCACCACAAGTTCCAGGCTTGAAACAACAAGGTTTTGGTCCAAAACAAAACACAAAATGGACAAGCTTTAAAAGCTCAAAGACAGGGCGTTCCACTGAGGACTCTAGGCACTCAGAGCAAACAAATGCAATCATAATCATCAAGTGCACAAGCGATGACGTCTAAATCTTGAGGTCGGTAAAAAATGTGGTGTCTACAGAACACGTCAGAATCTTGTGCTAGGCCAAGTTTCTCGGCGACAGCTTTCCAGCTGTATTGGAAAAAAATGTCCTTCGTCACCTCGACCTGTCGTGCATAAGTTTTCTCGCCTTCAGCGTAGCCACAGTCTTCTGCGTCATCTAATTGCTTCTCCAACTCGACCTTGTGGGCGTCATGAAACTTCTTGCGATTCGAATGTACCGGCTTTGATGTACTTTGAGGAACTTTCTTTTTCATCATACGCCCTTGCCAGCTTTCGGCCATTGATGCTACTCAGCCACTACAGCCTCTTTAGCGGCCTTCAGTTTTTCCAACTCAGCAGAATTGGCCTTGTTGTCGGTTATGGGCTCCCTCAAACTCTGCTGCACGGAGACCATGCGTTGATGGACGAGATAGTTTTTCTGCACAACGTGCAAGAAAGAAATAGTTAATATACGTAAACTGACAAATGACTCGGCAAGAGAAAAGCTCAGCTTCGCATGAATAACTTACCAGCACAATTGACTTTGCAACTAACCTAAGCACCTTCAAGTCGGACATCTCCTCGTGATTCTTCATGTCGGTAGGAAGAAGCAAGCCCTTGGTCATCTGGAAACCGAGCGAATAGTCTTTATCGGCATAGACCGAATCAAACGTTGTCACCTCTTGCGAATTCTTGACCCTTTGCCTATATACTATAAACCAAACCTTGTGATTTTTGAGCTAAGGTACTTTTGAGCCTACTTTGAGCTCTTGAAGGTGTGTAAGTGTTGATTTGTTGCTTGGAAAGTGTTTTCCTCTTCAAGAGGTATAAGTCTTGGCTTGTTTCCTTGCTTTGTTTGCCATTTTTCCTACTCTTTTTCTACTATTTTTGGGCTGTCTAAACTTTGAAATTTTGGGCTGAAACTTGTGGTTTAAGGCTAATAAGGGTGGAGGGGTGGCTCACTATTCATTTCACCTAGCTTCTTAGGCCTTTACCGTTGTGTTTCCCACCTTGTTGTCAAACTTTTTTTGAGGCTTTAAATACTGATTTTCAGAGGCTTTTCAGTGGCAAAAATCATGTTTTGAAGTCCAAAAATGGAGGCGGTAGCCTCCCTTCCTTATGCTTTGTTTACTAGCTTACATAGCTCCATATTTTAGCTTATTGCTCGAGCTATTTTTGTCTTAATTTCAGTATGTTTTAGGACTGATTTAGCACCGTTTTAGGACTGCTTTTAGCAGTTCATTGCATTTGAGCCTTGTATTGCATGCTTGCAGTGTAATTATTCTCATAATCTTGGTGGTTTAGGCCTTAGCCACCAACTTATTTGAGTTGATAACATTTATTTCTTGTTTTATAAACTTGTGATCACCTTTAATGTCACGCCCCCCCAAAAATAATACCAATAATCCAAGTCATAAGCGATGAGAATATAAACGGAATTTGTATACTTTCATATATCAGAGATTAAATTACAAAGAAATTACATGCACTATACTTTCATAAATGTTCATGTTGAAACTAAAGCATGTAACACTACTTAGGCCTCGTTTGGGAACAGGCTAATTTAGTAACTTTTTGGCTAATTGGCTAAAAAGGTAGGTAAAAAAAACTTGTATGTTTGGGATGACTTTTTGGCTAATTACGCAAAAAGTCAGGCAAAAGTAGAAAGCGTAATTGTTGACTTTTTGGTATGGCTAATTGGCTAATTGGCTAATTTAGTAACTTTTTGGCTAATTGGCTAAAACAGAAGCATCCCAAACGAGGCCTTAATAACAACAAAATAAACGCCCTATGGGCTTATATCTTTCCAAGACATAGCTTGGTTTCAACAAAAGAGAGTCATAAGCTCTATATATTTAAAGCCTTCGGCTTGAATAAACAAATAAACACAAAAATGACATAAATAGAGCCTCCAACTCCTAAGTCCTCCCAAGCGACGTTCTTGGAGGAAGCATATTATTACATGCACTGAAATGTTTTTTCCCAAGTAGGGTGAGCCAAAGCCTAGTAGAGAAAGACTACCACAATATATGAGGTTTAACTAAGATATGAGTGTCAAACAAATGTTCAATATACATAACCAATTTACATCTTTTCATGGCCATTCAATATTGATATTCACATCTCAATCCATTTCCATTATTCATTTTAAATCAATTCATGAGTCTAGTTCATTGTTCTCTAAACAACCCAAATGAGACTACAACTCATTGGTTCACAATTCAATAACATTCATTATTCAAACACTTCAACTTTGCTATTTTACGAAACTTTTATCCGAGGGAATCGGCACCCATATATATACAAGGTTTCGGGACTTTCACCCTGGACACTCTAGCCAACTTAATTTTAAATGGAGTACATCCCCTATCTCCTCCTAAACAATGATACATATACAATGTATTAAAAGCATCGTTATATACAATGATTATCCACAACACATATTCAATGTTTCAATCAGAAGTCATATTCAATGACATAATTTAAATGATTAGTTTCAATTCACCTAATTTTCATGCAATTTCTACAACAATCATGCTATCCTCCACCGATAGCTTAAAACAGATATTTCTAAACAGATATACAATCTATATAAACAAATAATTTATCAAATTTCCATAAGTGAGTGATTTAACAAATCTAACTACAGCCTTCATTCATACATCCTCCCAATTTCACATATTCCATAACAATTCCATTATTTATACAAAATAATCATTCAACAAAAATTAGGGCAAATTTCCTCATTTTTCTAAATATCAACCCAAAGGCTAAATTTCACATCTAATCACAAGAGAGCTTTATATTGAAAGCCCCATATTCATTTCGTAACCCAACATGGAAAACCCCTCTTTTTAATTTGAACCGAAACCCTAGTTTACCCAAAATCACTTCTAAATCTCATCATTTATACATACAACAAATATTTAGGTTAAAAACCATATTAAGGTGTAGAATATCCCTACCTCAAGAGTAGAAGCCCAAAGGAGAAAATGAAGAACTTCAAGAATGCCCAAACTTAACTTTGTTTGGATCAAATAGAAGCTCACAAGATGCTCCACCTTTTTCTCAAAGGAAGCAGCGTAAAGGTGCTTAGATCTTGGAGTATTTGTAAAAAGAAGTCAAGTTTGAGAGAGAGAAAGAGTCGATTTAGGGTTTTGGGGTAAAAAGATATAAAATTTACGTGTAAAATGAGTGCTTTAGAAGCGATATCTGTGAGGCTCACTTTCGAGTGAAGAGTTGTCGCTCGGCGACGAGAATAAAGTGACCTCGATCAAGCGCAAGAAGCGTCATTCGAGCACAAAATACATACCTTCAAATGTTTCTGAGGCGCGCTTTTACCGTCGCTCGAACGAAGAACATTACCTTCCTAGAAATTTTGCAAGTTTGGGGAAAAATACTGGGAACTCTCAAAGCTCGCTTGAGTACAAGAAACCTCACTCGAGTGAAGAAGCAAATTTCACAAGGCTCGCTCGGGCGAAGAAGCAAATTTCTGGACAACAACAACTTGAACAACTGGCAACTAACCTGCTCCGAACATGCGCAAGACATTCCTATACTCAAACTCAAAGACAAATGAGGGAAAGACAAGACATGGATAACAATATTAAACCCTGAAACCCGAGTTCAAAATATAACAAAGGTCGGGTCAAAACCGGAATTGCTATAACCTTCCCCCCTTAAAGAATTTCGTCCCCGACATTTTAAATCATGTTTCAAAGCCAATTAAACTATTCCCAACCATGATAGTCCATCAGTTCCAATCATCTTGACTCATCTCCCGGTCATCCATTCTTATTAACTCGATACACAAGTTTCAACATTGAATTATAATTCATATATCTCCAAAACATTTACAATGTTCATGATTTACTCAAGTTTCCCCAAATTTATACAACATATGCAATGTTTACAAAAAGATACAACACGCATAATATTTCATAGTTCAAGACATATGCAATGCTTACTTGAATCCAAGTTCTCAAGACATCCACAACATGTACAATGTTCACATTAACCTGTTGTAGAGGTTCCCAAACGTCCCATGAGGGAATCCCGTTTTGTTCATTGGGGCTCACTACAGTTCAGCACTCAATGTCATGGTCCTGTTTCTAATCTCGCAGAGTGCAATGCAAGACTGATGAATCATCAAAGAGTCCAAATCCGGCAAATTGTTTTTGAAAACAGATTTTTTTGAAAGAAGTGCCAAACATGGATTGCTTTACCAGATACAGAGTCGCCACCTAAATATTTATTTTGGGGGAATTTAGGAAACCTTGACTCGTACCTAAGGCCACGTGTCCGTCATCACCAAAGTTGCCTCGGCTCGGGAACTTGGGTACGATTGGGGAAGGTCACTTTGTGAGCACCCCACTACCGATCAAAAGATCGGCCTCTACTAACCATGATATCGAGTTTTGAAAACATTATGTGCTCTTATTCCGATTTATTAGCCTAGAATTACTATGTGATGCGCGCAGCATACAAGTATAGACTGGATCGCCTGAGTTAGAACAAAACATTTCATGTTTGTTTTTGAAAGCGGTTTGCTACTCGCGAGTAGGCTAAAACGTAGATTTGCCACCCTCGCGTGGGCTTAGAAAACAAGATTATTTTGCCACCTCAAGTGGGCTTAAAACTCACAGTCAATGCATTACTCCGATTCAAATAATCCAACCTTCACCCACAGGCATTCAGGAAGATATATCACATAAGCACATAGCCTCATAGTAAGCATGCTATCATGGCAAACACTCACACACATGCGGTATGCTAAAGCATAAACACTCACCGAGTACTCCAAGCCAAAACAGAAACTAGTTAGTAATCAATGCATGATACTAGTTCATGTTAAGATGGCTAATGCAACACATGCAAAATGCAACTAAGATATGCTCAGCTATTTTAAACATGGCATATGAAATGCAACAGATAACATGTATTCAACTTAGAATTGAAATACAATGCAGTTAGTATGATGCGCCGAGTCCGGTGCATACAAGATAGATGAATGAATGCAAACATGCGAACATAAGTATGCTAATTGAAACATGCCCTAATCTAACCACCATAAGCTGGTAAATAAAAGGGAGAAAGACGTGGGGTTGGAAGACATACATCACACACACACACACACACACACAGTTATTACAACATTGCCCTCTCGCAGAGGGTCCGAAAGAATAATACAAATTAACTAACTAACAAGCTAATTAATTACAAAACCGTTAACTAATTAACAAATCAATTAATCTACTAAAGCAGTAAAACAACCTCGAGAAGAGGGATGCATGCATGCTCGGTCGGCTTTGCTCGGAAATCCATCGCTATGCCATAGTTCCCTTTGTTTACATTGCTCTGCTCTTTTGAAAATTATGCCAACCTTTGTGACACCTTTGAAACATCTTGAGGACATGCTAAGAGGCCATCAGCCATGATATGGGACCCAACCCAAGTGAAATAGCTCATCGACCAAAATTGTGCTCTCGGCCAACAATGCATAGGTGACCTTGAATGTAGTCGATCGTAACTCTCTCTTCAAAAACTTTGTTTTGCGGCAGACAAAGAACAAGCGAGCATGGCGATGCATTTTCAAGGCAATGTTTGCACAACCACCCTCCTTATCATGTCAAGAGCTCAAGGGAGTATGGTTACCGACCCTTGGGCCCATCAATCACGCATTTCAATGCATGATGGCCAAAGGAGCCAAATGTGCAATTCGATATGGAATGAAATGCACAAAACATATAAAGACTAACCTCTATCATGATTGATCAAGAGGCAAGGGATGCACACCTGATACCCAATGCAACCTAAGCAAGCAAGCAAGCATGCAAATAACTCAAGTATGTAACAAATCTAATGCAACATGAGCATGTTAACATGCAATACGCAATAGGCATGCAACCTAAACATGTGGACATGTATAGTATGCAACAACATGCAAAATGAAACAAGCATGCAACAACATGGTGAGATGGACTTACACTAATATGGGTAGCTCTCAAGCATGCCAAAATCAGTGGCCAAACACAATTGAAATTAGGCAAGAACATTCATGCAAACATGCCCAATGCAAGGGACCGAACCTAAGGCATCAAATGCCACTCTACCAAAGTATGGAAAGGGATGACATATGGCATACAATGACACAAATTCTGGCTCTGAAATAGCATACAAGATGGTCCCGAAACATGCAAATACTTCAAGTTAGGCATGCAAAAGTGCTCAAAACTCAAAGCTAGGCATGGCTATTACACTACAAGCATACATGGCAACCACCAATTGACCAAGAGGCCTAAAAATAGAGCTAAGGCAGCCCAAAACAAGGACAAAATCAGTTTAAGGCATGGCCAAAATATGCTAGAATGGAGGGCCAAAATAACACGCAATGTAAGCTAGTAAGCATGGTTTACACTACAAGCATATAGAGCATATGAGGGACCACTAAACCAGCCAAAAACCGAATCATGGCATGCCAAAATATGACCAAATGCCCACTGAAATGTGTCCAATACATGCAAGAATAAGGTGCTACTTTGATAGGCTATAAAGAGGGTTGTTCCACATATGCAAGAGGGACATCCAATATGAAAAAACCAGCTCTTGACAGAGCTCATGCAGGTCCTACAACTCACTGAAAAAGGCCTGAACCAAGCTTAGGAAGCATGAAAGTAAGGGCTCCTTTGTAAGGCCAAAAATGCCAGCACAAACAAGACAACAAGGAGAGAGGATGGCCCTCTCATGCTTCTTGGAGTTTACCCTCAAAACACCATCACACCACTTGAAATCTCTCTAGATTTCAGTGGTGAAAACTCTTCTAAGGTGGTCCCAGAGCTCACAAAAAAAAAAGAAAAAGCCTTACAAAAAAAGGCCAAACAAATTTCCTAAGAGGGGGAGTAAACAACCCCAAACACAAAAGTGATCTTAAACAAACTTCAAAAAGCTCAAAAATAAGACTTTTTTAGGTTTATTCAAAGCTTAAATATACTTTTGCCAAGTATGTACTAAAAGATGGAAGCGAAATAAAAGCAAGAAATAGGTGTGTTACCCTTGTAGCTTCAA